>NDGM011137425.1:0-19653 GCA_002564305.1 Octomys mimax | reverse complement strand
CTTCCTTCATTTTGAGTGTCGGGTATTTGTCCCAGCAACGAGAGAAGAATAACTAAGACAGCCACCAATCAGAAGGCAATCCTGGCAAGGGGCCCTGAGGGCAAATGTTGGCAGTGGAAAGGGAAGAGTTCATTGGATGGGGAAATGTGTGGCCACACTCCGTGTCTTTCAATGGGAGAAAAGCATAGAATGCAGGTGTGACTTATTTGGAAGTATGTGACAATTATTGCCAAGAAAATGAGCCATAATGTCATCCACTGGAGAATCCAAAGACAACTCCTGCAATGGTGACCTAGCAACTGCTGGGGACACAGCCATAAAGTGTTCAGTAGATATCTGAGGGCCGTCATAGTTCTCAAGGCCTTGGAGTAAAATTCTTACTCAGAATCATGCCATGTAACTTTTTGAGCCTTATTGTTCTCCTAATCTATCTAAAAATAAATCGGTGCTAATTGCTATACTTTTGCAATTGTTGTTTTACAGTACTAGAGATTGAACTCAGGTTCACATTGAAGTGTGTCCCCTTTTTGTTAGGAGGCAGAGTTTCACCAAATTACTAAGTTGCCCAAGCAGGTGGAGCTCAAACTTGAGACCCTCCTGCCTCAGTCTGCCAGTGTGCTGGGATTACAGGCCTGTTCCTCTAGACTTGGCTGATGTAGGTTTTAGTAGTTTATCTTGGAAGATACCATACCTTCTGTGAACAATGGGTTGCAATTCTTTTTTCATCAAGTTCTCCTTTTTCTGCCTCAGTTTCTCCATGCCATTCTGTGTTTAAGTTAAGTGATTGATACCAAACACTGCATTTATGCAATAATTAGTACATAATTGTTATTTTTATACTATCTGAAAAAATTTAACATAATTTCTGGCACATGAAATATTTCATAAAATATTGACTACTTTCTTTTTCTACTGTTCATTTATTTATTATTATTATTATTATTATTATTATTTTTGTATTTTGGGGAAGGGCCTACAGGGTGTTCAGATCTGATTTGTAGAGATCTGCCTGTCTACAGCCTCCCAAGAGCTGGGATTACAGATGTGTACAACCACACCCAGTCTCAATGGCTGCCTCCGTGCACCCCGGGGGCAGGGCCAGCACACCAGGCCCAGGGATTGAACC
Organism: Octomys mimax; assembly: GCA_002564305.1. Taxonomy (NCBI): domain Eukaryota; kingdom Metazoa; phylum Chordata; class Mammalia; order Rodentia; family Octodontidae; genus Octomys; species Octomys mimax. The sequence continues at coordinate 18,527 of NDGM011137425.1, read as the reverse complement.
GCTGATCCCTGCACCTGCTTTAGGCGCTTTAATCTGCTGAGCTATTTGGCCAGCCCTATTTTTCAATGTTATGTATTTAGTACAGGAGTCTCACTACCCAGCTCAGACTCATAGTGATCCTTCTGTTTTCAGCCTCCCTAGCACTGAGGTCACAGGCATGCACCACCATGCCCAGTTTCAGTGGCCTACATGTTGACCCAGGGCAGGGCTGGCATGGTATGTGGCACCCAGTGTCAAACATGGGTCCTTGCGGTTGCCTAGGCAGATGCTTAGACTGCTGAGCTATCTCCACTACCCCTCCATTGTTCATTTATAAAACACGTACAAAGTAAAAAATACCCCAGATGAGCATATGTCAGTGTCATTTTATTTCAGTGTCACTAAGCAAGTTAGAATGTCTCCACATTATGCAAATATGAGAATAACACAGACCACCTTGCTCTCACCTGCCAAGAAACTTTCTGTCCTGATAATGTGGCTCTGTCCTATTGGTGAGCAGCACCTCTATTCTATAACAAAAGAGAGAAATACATGGAAAAGATCTCCAGGTAGTTCAATGATAAGAGAGCCTCAAGCATGGGCAAGAGCTGGCCAATTGGCCTAAATAATGAATTTTCCATTGCTATAACCCACCTAAGTCTGTCCGCTCTGACTGTTTCCCCTAAGGAAAACCTCCACCCCCTACACTGTTCTGGAGCTGTCATGTTTATCATTTGTTAGTCTGTTTTCAAACAAAATTGGACCACAGTGCAGTAAACTTTCCTTTCAGAGTCATAGAGAGACACAGATTATCATTACTGCTATTCCCCATAATACAGTTAACGAAACTGAGAACTCGAGAAACGAACAGATCTGCCGTGAGGACAGGGGCAGGGCCAGAAGAACGCTGTTGCTTGTAAATGCCCCAGTCAGGACACTGTGCTGGTCTGTTTGGGCCGTCTAGTTCAGGCCTTCCACCAGCTCTTCTAGATGGTTAGGGATTTGATCTGTATCTGATAGGTAATGTCACACCAGCAAATTACAGTGCCTACATCAAAACCAGTTCCACTGATTCCTACTCCTTCTAGTTGATGCTGATTTCAACAAGGAAGCTGTTCGCTGCCAAGTCCACAATGTGTTTCATTTAGATAAATAATACTTGCCTCTCCGATAGTTACAGCACGCTGCCTGCTTGCTCTCCCATATTTTCCCCAAAGCTGTTTCCTTGTAGTAACTGTGTAGATCAAAGAGCTCAGTTTCTTATAAGTAACAGGTCCTGTCTACTATCTTGCATTTTATTAGACTGAGTTCCTGTATGCTTGCAGTGACATTGTACTCAGTGACAAATAGAAGGTAAAGAGTAAAATTTTATGTATCATTTCCAGATGTGATTTTTTAAGACAATATGACCAGTAGCTTATTTGAGGAGGCCCTTCTGCCTTGCATGACAGTTTAAACACAATTACTTTAATTTAAAGTTGTTTACCTAGTTTGTCTTTTTAAAATGTGAAGCTAAATCTTTAGGTTTGATGCTGCCTGAAAAACCTCCAATAGAATGCATCCTACATCAAGGACATCAGAGAATGCACACAAGCATTGGATGATTCTAGAAGACAGGCTGGTTCCGGACATGCACAAATCAAAGATATACATGCACACACACACACACACACACACACACATGTGAACACACAGACACACGCAGAGTCATTGAGTCTGAGAAGTTGGGAGTCAACGGCATCAGCAGCTCCGAGCTAATGGCCACAGTTGTCACCTGAATTTGTTACCGTCTTACTCTACTAGGCTACTGTATCCTCGCCAGTTACTATCTGGCCGTACTCATATACGCTGCCAGAACCCTGTACTACAAAACTTCAGGGTGAACCTAAACTGGGTGCTGAGGATGCAAGTCTACAAAAGATCAGCTGAGAAAATCAAAGTAAGGAGAGTGCTAACTGATTTGGTCTTGTATGGAGAGTTTTATTCTCTTTCAAATCTCAGTTTCATTTTGAATTTGAAAACTGCTTATCTTATTAGCAGAAGACAGTCATGAAATAGATGAGGCAATAAGTAAATGTCACCTGAAAAGGAGAACTTTGGACGTGTTGGGACAAGACATTTCAGTCTCTCCAGTCATTTCTATTCATGCTTTTGCAGTGCTTTTCTATGTCTAGATACCCAAGAGCCCATTCATTAACCCTTAGCGACTTCAAGCACGTGCGTAAACAAGACTGAGTAGAAGAGCAGAGCACGTATGTTTCATGCACACATGCAACCTAAAGCAGCGTGGGAATCAAGAAGAAGGTGCGCTTTCTGCTGTGAAAGTACTGCTTCCGCCTTAGTGCTCAGGCAATTTAGATTTGCTGAACACTCTTGGCAAATGTGGTCATCTTCCCTTCAGTAAGAGGCTCAGCCTCAGTATCTGAACAGAGAACTTGGCCTCCCAGTCGGGCTGAGAATGCAAATCCTGCACGCGCCAAATCCTCATTCAGTCTCCCTTTTTAATTATCTTTAATCCTTTTTGGGAAAGCCTATTGTGACCTGGTTCTCCTAACAGTATTCCTGGCAAGTGGCTCTTTGTGAAAGAGATGTCAGAGTAGACAGTTTGGGGCTTGTTGTGGGAACACCTGATACTTCAGAGACTCTGAGAGCTTAAGATTTGGTTTTACATTTAGAACAGAAAATATGCCTCCCTCTGAGCTGCTCAACTCTGCTATTCTAGCTTTCCAGAGTACTTTATCCGTACCTTCTTTTATACAATGATGGGTCAATTCATTGAGTACTTTTTTGAGTATTTAAAGCTGTGTTATAAAGCTGCAGAAATAAATAAAAATTAAAAGTACAACTGCAAGAGCTTAGTCTTAGTGAAAATCATTGTACTAACAAAAAACAGCAACAGAAAGTTGCTTTATGTGCTGTGTTCTGTGACTCTATGTTCTGCTAGTTCCTGAATAGCAGTCACAACAGGCTGAAGTTGTCTGGCTTATTTGTCTCTCCTCATAGGATTTAAGTATTTTGAGGACAGGGAGCAGGTACCTGGGAGGCAATGAGGAGTGTGAGAAGTAAAATTGTATGGAATAGAAGGATGGGTCCTGCACAGACACTCCAGGGTCCTGAAGGGAGTGCGCCCAGGAGGCACTCTAAGTCTCATGTCACTCTCTGGGAAAGTTTATTCCTGCAGACACAGCTCTACACTTCTGCCTTGTCAGCCTTTGCTGTCTGTCTTGTACAGTCCTCAGAACTGTCCCAGTGTACTCTGTAGATGAGAATGATAATAGAGAATTAATTTTGGTCACTGGATGATGCTCACCTTCCACCTTCCAGCTGGACCTCTGAGCCTCTGGGCACAATGCAAACCGCAGGACATTAAACTTGAGTTGGATTTCTTGGCTTTGAATATCAACTGTTGCATTCATTAGAGTGACCGCAATAGCAATTTCTCTGAACCTCAATCTCCTCATCCATAAATTGTACTCTTAACTGCACTTCTTAGACAGTTGATGCTTGTGAAATGCCTGGCAGCTAATGCCTGTGGGTTAAACCTACAGGTGAGCAAAATGTGGTCAGAGATTCTTACGCTGGTTGTGGAGCCTTTAATGCCTAGCAAGTCATCCTTCCAGTTGTGCAAAGGGACCCAGACTTTAGAAATTTGATTCTACCATTGTTATTGCCAGACATTGGCAAAAAGACCTGCGGCTTTTCCTCAATAGAATATGGACGGGATAGAATTTGTGTATCTGCTTTGCAAACCCCAGGAAAGTGGATGAAAGAGACCAATTTCCAAGTCATGGCCTCAGGAGACGCTGACTGTTTTGACCCTGAGTCACAGACTGCCTCGCTTCCGTGCCACCTCTGAGTCCCTCACACCCAAGCTAATAAAGAAGAAAAAGAAAATAATAATGGAGTCTGTGGGGTACATGCAATGGCAATAGAAAAGAAACATTTTATTGTGAAAGTTTGGAAAGCCATTTCTTTTGTTTGCTGTCAGGCCAGCTTTTAAAGCTAACTGTAATAGAAACAATACAAGTTATTAATGAGAGAGATCAAGCTAAATGCTAACTATAACTCTCACCACATGAGGCCATTAATCTGAACTAATATGCCATAAAAAATTGTCCAAGATGAAAGTTTGCAAGACCTTTGTCACTTTCTACCAAATGTTTTAACTTCGCCTGAAGGCAGCAAAGGGTGATATTATTGATTTACTGTTTGCAAAGATTTGTCTGCAGCAAGACAGTGTCACAAAAATCTAGCCACTGAGAATTCGTCTACTGTTTTAAATAGCACGACCGACTCACATTCAGGCTTTTTAAAGCTCATTATGCTTACTGTGTCAAAAGCTAACACTCTTTATCCCTCACATTTATTTCTTCAAACACAGAATACCTATCTATCTGCACTTATCTTTTACTTTTCAAATACCTTTGGGAAAAGCTTAACATTTGCATCAGGCCTGACTTCCGGAAGACATCTACCTCTGCATGTATTATTTCCAAAGTAGGGCCCATGCATCCTCTATGCCTGACCTGGGCTGGGTAGAAAAATACAATAAATTAAGGAATACAGTTTAAGTTCAAGACATGTAGAATTCATGATAATTTTCTGCCAATAATAAAATAGCATTTTATTGTATTTTGAAATTTAAAGTTTGTCATCTATCAACACGGCAGTGTCATTTATGGGGTGGAGAGCAATAATTTGAGGTATCTTACACTGTGTAGTGACAGAGCAATTAGCGTTACATGTGCTTTAAATGTCTGTCACTTGCCTTGCAGGTCTTCATAAAGTGTGTAAGAGGGACACTGTCTTCACGCGGCTGTGCCACAGAATGTTGGCCTTTGCTCTTCTTTCTCTAACTGTACTTGGCTACTGCGCTCCAACCTCCTTTCGTGCCCTCAGGCAGGGGCAGATGCTTCTACTGCCTCGTCTCAGATATAGACCATCAGGAAGCACAAGTTTGAAAAGGCAGCAAGGGGGACTGGGAATTTGTCATGGGGAAAGAAGGTGGACCTGTCAGGGGGACACCAATGGCACCCACTGCTATGTAGTTGTCAAGGGTCACTAAACGGGAGCTCGCTTGGGTGCCCTTTCCTGAATGTCTACCCTTGTGATGCACATAGTGTCCTAGGTGGTGAAAGCTGGAGGTCACAGATGGCGGATCTGGACCTTTCTCATGGCTGCCCATTGCCAGCACTGAGAGGTGCTCGGCTCAAAGGAATAGGAACCAGAAATGTGGCTGCTGAACCCAAGAGCATTTTGTCTTTCTACTTTGCTGGAAATTTCAGAGCTGCACAGGAATGCTGGACCAAAGTTGCTACTTTAGCTACACGGTGCAACAATGATTTCATCAACTCTAATTTCATTATACATGACCAGTATTATATGCTCACCTCAGAATTTTTGCATTAGCTTTGGAAATTGTCAGCAAGGTAAAGACTTGCTGGATCTGCAACTAGCCTTTCTGATACTACTACCAGAGGAACAACTGAGAATAGCTAGATCTCAAAAGCTATTTGTATGTCTATTAACAGATGAATGGATAAAGAATAGGTGGCATTTCTATGCATTGGAGTACTACTGTGTTATAAAGAAGGATAAACTTGAGTCAACTGTGGGAAAATGGGAGCACTTGAGACCATAACATTAAGCTAAATAAATCAAACACACACACACTTAAGCATCGTATCATTTCTCTAATATGAGAAACCACAATAAGATAAAATAAAGAGCAGAACAAAACATAACAGGAAACAGAGAAATAGATATTTCTGCCAAAGAGAAAGGGGCTAAGAGATTGAGGGAAAAGAGAATGAAGGAGTAAAAGAGAGAAGATACCTTGCATATGTGTGTACCAAGTCCCGTGATTTGTGTAACTAGTGTATGCTGTGACCCTGTACTGCTAAAAAGTATTCTGCCGACCAATTTAGATAAGAAACAAAGAGTTTGGGTGTGGTAGGGCTGAGGCAGGAGGATTACGGCAAGTTTTAGGCCAGCCTACACCACAAAGTGAGGTCACCCCAAACTGAACGGCATAGCAAATCCTTGTCTCGAAAAGAAAACAGGAAGAAGGAAAAAAACAAAGACAGTGAGAGAGAGAGAGAGAGAGAGAGACAGAGAGAGAGAGATACAGCTCGATGTTCTTACACAAAACACTGTCGCAGGAGCTTGCTGCAGCTGCTAGCTCTAAATCATGTGCATTAAAAGCAATTGTAACTGGGAGGTGAGGATAAAAGCAACTGATTGTACTGGTCCCACAGAGCTGTCCTATCGATCACGCTAGGCCCTAAAGTGCTATTTGTGGACTCATGCGGTGGACTCTGTAGATGGCCAGCGAGAGAGTTGTGTTCTGTGATTCTTTCCCAGGAGGCAGGAGGTTGTGCAGCAGCGGAAGGGCCTGCAGACATAATAATCTAAGGCTGAAGGCCCCCATCCATCACTTAACTTCAGTAGCTATCACTCCGGCAAAAGGAAATATTTCCCCGGGCTGTGTTTACTGGACTGAGTTTTGGGAAGTGACATTTACATTTAATTCATTCGGTAACTCTGTTTCCTGGCATGTAATCTCCTCAAACACTTGGCGTAACAGATGGAACTTACACTGTGACTTGAAAATAAATGGGTCTTTCCATTGCTTGGTGGCTAAAGGAAGCCATGGCTTGGACCAAAGGTTTCGTTGGCTGTCCCCAGACATGCTGGTTCATTGCAAAGACTGCACAGGCAACCACGCTCAGGAAAGAGACAGGAGTACCCTGGACATCAGGGCACTGGTGGTCTGGGGTCAAGCTAAAGGCCACTCTCATCACTTGTTCTGCCTCACATATATGGAGTGAAGAGAGAACTTTCTAAACACGGCCTGTGTGACAGAAGAGGAAGACCACAACCTCCCCACTGGCCAAAGCCTCCAGATTGATTCATTTTCAATACTCATCTGTAGACAAAAACAAGTGATGGGGGCTGCAGAGATAGCTGAGTGGTCGGCATGCCTTCCTGGCAAGTGCAAGGACCCAGGTTTGATCCTAGGTTCCACATGCTGTGCTGGCCCCAGAACCCTGGAAGCACTGTGCTGGCCACCGAAATCAGGCATGGTAGCACATGTCTGTAATCCCAGCACTGGGGAGGCTGAGACAGGACGATCACTATGAGTCCAAGCTGCACAGTGAGGCCCTATACCAAGTAAATAAATGAACAAATAAATAAAGATTAAAAAAAAAGCATGAGTGTTGTTCTCACTGTAGCTTCAGTGTGAAATGATGTTTAGTTTGGTGCCAGTCTGTGCCAGAAATCCTGTTCTAGGGCAGTAAGAATGCTCTTATAAGTGTCAACTGAATGATAGTGACAAAATGTGAAAAATGTGGCTCCTTGGCTCTCTGCCAGCTGCTAAGTGGAAAGCAGATTTCTCAATGAATTCTCCCGCTACCCAGCTTTCTCTGAAGCTATTTCAAATGTTAATTACTTGGAAAACCACATGGAATTATATTTGTTTAACAAGTATTCATGTGTTTATAACACCTACCATAAAGAGAAATTTCTTTTTAAAGGAAATTCACAGAATTTTGCCAGTGAGACATATATAGTTTCCTTCAGAACGACACAATAAGCACCAATCAAAATTCTCCACAATAACTGATTTTCATATAAGCAAACTGGCTGCCTACTGCTTTAAAGCTTGTTACTAGAAACAGTTTTCCCGAATGACTATAACAGTTTGTATTTGTCCAATGTCTAAACTGATGATGTTTGTTTCAAAATTCCACTTTTTGTGGAATTCTACATAGAGCCAGGCGTGGTGGTACATACTATAATTCCAGCACTCAGGAGGCTGAGGCAGGATTATTGCAAATTTGAAACAAGCTTGGGCTACAAAGTGAGTTCAAGGCCAGCCTGAACTGCAAAGCAAGACCCTGTCTCAAAAAGAAAGAGAAAACTTCAATGTAGAATATCTGTAATAGTTACCTCAAGCATTTATGCATCCAGTAAACCATTGTAGGCCATCTACCCTACTTAACATTTATTTGATACTAATGTCCTCAAGCTTTTCCATATTTTACAATACTTGCAGGCTTTTCTCTGTCTCTTCCAACTCTTTCCCATTTTAGCAGTCAGTTAAAAAGTCAGAAAAATTTAAAAGTTAGGTGAAGAAATAGCTTAAAGCCTATGCTCCTGTTCCAGAGATAGAGCCGGCAAGTGGATATTTACTAAAGGTTTCCTTTTATCCTCAAAGGGCTGAATTCTCAATAAACAAAGCTCTGCTTGACTTTTGAAGAGTTTAACTTACTAATGATGGTCAAAACTCTGAAGCTGATGCTCAGTCCTTGGGAAGTGATAGTCTATGGGGGATTTTCTGCTCTCCTGTTGAATGTCACCTATAAAATTTGTCTAGAATGGAAGGTTTCATGCTTGTTTGGTGGAGATCAAAGAGATATGGACAGGGAGACGAGAAAAAGAATTCTCACTGAGAATGTATCAAAGTTTGTTTACAGATAACTTTTAAAAATGAAGAGAAGAAATGAAAATATCTATTGCTTTGTCTTTCAGTTTATTTCTTTTATTTTACCAGCAGTAGTAGAACATTTTCCTCAAACCAAAACTCTCCAGCTGTCGGGTATATAAGACAGCAACCAAGAGAGCTCTTCCAGGTCAAAAAGTAAGGAGAGAATAAAGCAGAATTCAGATTTCAGGCAAACCTGTTCCTGATTTGTCCCCGAGAAGAGGTGCCTTAGTTCATCTCCTGTTGCTGGAATGACAAAGCTAGGACCTTCACAAAGTAGAGGTTTGCTTAGATCGCAGTTCTGGAGGGGAAACCTGTACAGTCTCCATGGATTCGTGAGGGCTCCTTGAGCTACGGCACCTGGCCAGGAGGCCACTCTCCAGATGGAACCCTGGTGAGAGCCAAAACCAAGAGAGGAGGAGCCAGCTTGTCTCCTGAAAGCAACCAACTGCAACTAACTTGGGCCCTATGAGGACTACACTGCTGCCCTCCGAAGAGTGTCCCGGGTGACCTGGTCCCCTCGACTCACTCACCCTTCTAAATACAGCCCCCAAACTCTCACATCACACTGCAGACCAAGCTTCTAGCACAGGATTCTGGAACTCTTTGCAAACCTGAGCCAGTAAGGGGGTCTCCACAAAAGGCGTTTCCTTAAACTTGCATGCAATGCAAAATCCCTAGGTCACATTATTGGTGGGCTGTTGTTTTGCCTGCCTGAGTATTTCAAGTGACAAGAAGGTCATTACTTATAAATGCAGCTTGTATAATCTCTGGGTATGTCTGAAGTCCTCAAGAAGATTTTGAAAACCGTAATTATTAAAAGTCATCAGTCCAACAGAGAAGAGAAGCAATGCTATACTGTGTTCATTTATTGCCAGGAAATCTACTAAAGTCTCAAGTTTGAAGTAGCCATTTCTTTCCTAGGATTCTCTGGGCTCCTTAAAGCAGAATAAAGGAGTTTTCCCTGGAAAATTCATACCAAAAAAAGTATTTGTTGAATAACATCTTGCAGGCCATATTCAACCTCACAAAAATGTTTGTTCTGAGTTATACCTTCTGTAAGGAACCTTGTTTTTAGGGATGTTATAATGAAAATGCCAATAATAGACCTTTAGCAAGCAAACCTGTGCAGAAACTCTGCTCACAAGAAAAGCACACCCCAAATGCAATATTTATGTACCTCCCGGCTCTCCAGATAATACCTCTATGGAATATTGACTGTTCTCCGCCTTTAAACCCAGCACAAACACCAACACAAAAACACTCTGTGTCAGATAGAAACCCTTCAGAGTGGCTTGTGTGAGAAACAAACAACGAAAGATCTTTCTTCTTTGTTTCTTGGAGCAGCTAGATAGAAAGGTCTTTGCAGGAAGCCATGGATGCGGAGGATGCCATCCGTGCTTGGAACTTTCCTGCCACCTCTCATCTGCCCTGTGTTGACATGAGGGCCTTGGGGACTTGTCTGGATGCAGTACCAAGAGCATCCAGTGATTTTGCTGCCTGCCTTAATTGACTGCAACTGATTTCCTTGGCCCACAGCCATGCTCGCTTGCTTACATACTGTCTTTTGTGTCTTCCATGCTGCAATGGGAGAACTGAGTAAGCATGAGACCTAGCTCATGCCTCACACTACTTAAAATATTTTTCCTCTGGAGCTTTCCAGAAAAGGATTGCTGAACTCTACTTCATCATTTTTTCCCTTAACTAAGCGTGGTGGTCCATTTTCGATAAATGTAATGATCACATCCGTCATAGGGAGTTTGGATCTGAACATGGCAGAGTTTGAGTCCTTTTATTCCCAGTCTTCTATGCTCCCTTCGACTCCTCCTCCCCTCCCAACTTACAAAGCTTCGCGTCCATGCTATCCTTTTCTATCGTGAATTTTTTTCTTTTCCCTCTCTCATTTTTTGCCTTTCCCCAACCTAGTTCCTCTTTGTTTGTGAACAATTATCTCCCATTTCACAATATCTGTAGTACAAGTTGATCCCTTATGTTCAGTTTCTCACACTGGGTTTTATTCTCCACACAGCAGTAGAGAAAGGGACAGGGCGGAGGGGGAGAGAGAAAGCGAGACAGACAGACACACAGACAGACAGACAGAGTCACAAAGACAGAGGAAATAGGAGGGAGAAAAGGAGAGAGATTTAAAAAAAGAGACAATATATTTTCTTTTAGGTTCAACAGTTTATATGTAGCTTCACTAAGAGAAAGAATTCAACCACTAAAATGCTTCAGTTAGAAGAAAAAGTTTCCCTTTTTATTTTTTAAAATGTATTTCTTCACTTTTTGAGACAGAGTCTTGCTGTACATTTCAGAGGGGTTTGAATTCACTACGTAGCCTGGGCTGGCTCCAGCATGTGGTGATCTTCTGTGTCAGGCTCCTGAGTGCTTGGATTATAGGCATATGCCACCATGTCCAGCTAATTTCCATGTATTATTAAAATAAGTAAATGAATAAACAAAATATCCAAGTTTTAATGTTGTGAAGAGAACTCGATATTGAGCATGTGGAAGGTACCGCGTGACCCAGTGAGGCTAGTGCTTTTTAGCTACAGGAAATACAAGTAAAACATGAGTGGAAATACCTGAGTTTTAACATTACAACCAGATAGAGGCTCTGAGCAATTAGTGTGCCCCTGTTGGCTCAAAAGCAGGAAGCCCTGCAGAAGGAGCCCTCCTGGGCCACTCACCCTCCAGAGTGCTGCTCACCAACCTTTGTAAATAGAGCAGCCTCCCCTGAGGAGTCAAGTTGGCAGAAGGAGGTCCGCCAACTTCCTCACAATGGTGTGGCTGGTGGATAGTTTAGCTAGAGCAAAAGTGTGTGCCTCCACCCACCCATGTGGCTGTGGAGACCTCTCTGCTCTTTAGAATCCAAGGTAATTTTTGAGAGAGGATCTGGCCAAGTCCAGTGTTGGCTGGATCATTTGAGTCTGTCATTTAGAACTCATAGCACAGGAGCATAGGTTTGCCCTGGGGCATGGTGGAGCTCATGACGCTGCCCTGATGTCCTACAATGTGCCCTACGCCTTTCAGATATTGTCACATTTAGGCTCCAAGTAAGCTTGTGCAACATAAATGTCTATAGCAATTTAATATTCAAGGAAGCTACTGGCTGGAAATAATTGAGAGCTCCTTGCAGCATTGTCCACTGTGTGGACTTCTGAACGGCTCTGTGCTGTCTTCACTGTTAAACTTGCTCTCACTTTAGAAGGGAGGTAACTTGATCAGTCAAATCCAGCGTGGGCTTCTCTTGGAAAAGATGCAGCACTTACATTTTAGAGGTATATAAGTTAAATCCATTCTTGGTAGAATCTTTGTGATTCAAGTTGGGAAACTTTCCTAAAGTCTCTATATCCCAGATTGTAAAAGGGATAGCAAATGTTCTTGGGTATATGAGTATTTTGCTAGTCCTTGTTTTTACTCATTCTATTTCCATCTATGCATGTACCAAATCCTTAGTTAATATCCTGGAGTATGCATATGGCTACGAATTTAAGAATAAATTTTTTTCACAAAGATACATTAAAATCCTTTGAAATCTTCATACAGTTGAAACCCTGAAAATTCCTTTCAATCCCATGTCTAGCACAGATACAGATCAAAACACAAAAATGTTTAGCAATGTTTTATCATAAGTAGTAAAAAATATTTATATTAAGTAAAAGATACATACTATAGCTAACCTTTTGATTTCTGTTTCCTTCTGCAAACCAAGCTGCCATCATCATGGTTCTCAATTTATCTTTTACTTAGAAAGCCATTCTTGAGCAGGCGGTAATTGGTAGATATATTCTCAGGCTTCTAGACTCATCCTTATAGCAAGACAAAATTTTTCATGACTAAAGTCTTCACTAGCTTTAAAAAAAAAATGAAAAAAAATAAACCAAGAACTTATACTTTTTTGGAATTTTACAGAAAGGAGTATAATTCATGTACCGAGTCATGTTCTGTGCAAGGTCACATACATGATTATGATGGGAATGTTTCTTACTATACAGAAACACACCTACAGCTGAGTGCGTGATTTACAACACCCGAGTGTTGTTCCAGACGATGCAGATTGGGATGATGTTATATAAGATTGGTTTATTCAACCTCAACTAAGACATTTTTTATTGCCTCCAGTCATTTTATGTCCTTACTTGTCACAATATGATCTATTAGCTGACTTCCAAATCAAAATGTGAGCTAGCAGATTGTGAAGGCCTATATGTTAGGGATTTTCCTGTGTACAGTATCTAGCAATGGCATAATACAAGCTACTAATTTGTTTACTAAGTAAACTATGTCACTAAAGAAGAGAGAAAAGAATGGAAGGAGCACGCCTAATAGCACTTAACCCCCTCTGCGAATCACTCCTCTATCACCATATGCAGGAAGAGAAACCTATTCACTCAACAAGCTATGATGTCTGCAGTACAATGAAAGAAGCATATTGGAGCCATAGCGTACATGGAGGCCGGGCTGTGAACAGTCTGATGGGCAACTTTAAAGACTGTGCTGAGTGAGTGTTCCGGCTTTTGAATAGAGAAAAGTAGAGTGATGGGATTTCTACTTTAAAGGCTGGGCACTGGGTCTTTGAAAATAGAACAAGGGTTCTCAGGAAGGATAGAAGCAAGCAGATTAGAAGGATGCAATGGAGGGCCAACCAAATAGCTCAGTAGATTAAAGTGCCTGCAAACAGGTGCAGAGGCCAGGGGCTCAATCCCTGGGCCTGCCGTGCCGCTCCCCCCACCCAAAGACGGGGCGCGCTGAGACGGCAATTGAGACTGGGCGTGGTGGTGTGCCCCTGTAATCCCAGCTCTTGGGAGGCTGAACACAGGCAGATCACTGTGAATCCCATCTAGTAGTGAGACCCTGAACACACTGTAGATTCTTCCAAAAAAAAAGAGAAGAAGAAGAAGGAGGAGGAGGAGGAGGAGGAGGAGGAGAAGAAGAGGAAATAGTAGGAGGAGGAGGAGGAAGAGGAGGAGGAGGAAGAGGAGGAGGAGGAAGAGGAGGAGGAGGATGCGGGGGAGGGGGTGGCGGCGGCGATGTCAGAGATTCCCACTGGGGAACAAGGCATCTCTGATCAGGACAGTTTCAGCGCAGGCAGCAGTATGTGACAGTGGGTTCCTGGACGTGATTCCAAATCAGAAGCCACATGGCTCATCGTGGGGGACTCCAGTGCACTTGGCCTTAATGACTGCTGTTTTCATCAAGTGAAATAAGAAGCATATTTTACTTTTCTCACAATAAAGTCAGTTAGAATATAGAGAAGTCAAGAATTCACTTTAGGATGTGTTGCCTGTGAGATGTCTATGAGACATCTGGGGAGGTGTTGAATATATAATAAGTTATGAGTCTGCAGTTTGATGGGCTCAGGATTGAGATATAAATTGTGGATCATCAACATGGATAAGTTATTTAAATCCATGAAGTTGGGCATGACCGAAAAGAAGTATGGATTCATAAATCAAAGAAGAGAACTGAGCTCTGAGACACTCAAACAAAATTAGAATCATGGTTGGTCCTTTTCCTCTTGAAACTGTTCTTCAAAAGGGAAAAAAGATATTCATGTAATTATAACAAAAGAGCAATGAAAGCAGTCTGCCTCAGGGTAGGATGATTTGGTCCTGTATGTATAAAGGTTGTATAGTATATAAAAAATATAGAGGCACCTAAAGTAATAGCAGCACGATTGTCACAATCACCTTTGAATGAATGTGACAACATAAAACAAGCTTTCATCCAGGTCTCTGTACAGTGCAACACTTTGTCATAAAAGTCAGACTGTGACATTGCAGCCGCATCACTGTGACCTACATCTGTGCCTCCACAACTGTCCACAAACCGTCGCATCTTCTATCCGCTTCCTGTGGCTGTCATAACAAAAGAGCACCAACACTGTTACTTAAGAATTCGCATGTTTGCTATCTTATATTTCTTAATTATCAGGAATCAGAAAATAGCTTTCCACGGGCTAACGTCAAGAAATCTGTACGTTGTATTTCTCTCTGGAGGCTCTGAAGAGAGCCTGGGGTGTTTGCTTTGCTGTGCTTCGCTTTGCTTGCCTTTTGCTGCTCCAGGAGGCTGCCCACCTCCTTGGCTCCTGCCACCTGCCGTGATCAAAGCCAGGATTCTCATCTCTGCAGCCTCTGCATGGCCATCACATTTTCTTCCCTGGTGCTCACCCTCCTGCCTGCTCTTTCCTTTGTAAGGATGATTGTGATTATATTGGTCCCACCTTGAAAATACAGCGTACCCTACCCATCTCGTGACACATGTCTTTGTTCACTGGGACTTCTATAACAATATTCACAGAATATATTATTTTTCTGGGCATAGCAATGGCACATTTATTGAGTTTTCCACTTGATTTTTCTTCTATGTGTATAGATTCTTAGTTTCTCTTCTATTCTTATAAGGATAAGGAGTAAAGCCTTGTCCTTATGACATCATTTTAATTACAATTTAAATGTCTTCTCTCCAAGCACTGCCATATTAAGGGTCAGAGTTCAAACATGTAAATTTAGGAGTGAAACATGTAGTCTAGTCCATATCCTTAACCTAATCATATTCTTTGGATTTTGATAGCATATTTAGAGTTTTCAGGTATCAAGAACTGGACATATGATAAAAATACTTATTATACCTGCTTCAACTGCAAAATTTATGTTTTATTTATGTCTTTTTGTGAACACCAGACTCCTATATTCAGATATTTTATTTTTCCATTTCATATATCTAAAAGGCATCTCTAATACAATATACCCAATATTAAATTCACAGGCTTAACCTGAAACCCGACGTACCAAGATGCGGGTAGCACCCGTTTCTGTTTATTCTTTCAGTGAATACATTAAAAATGAATTATATGCATGTTATTGTTGATACATTGCACAACTTGAGAAGGTTAGAAGCTTAACTAAGTGGCTCCATGGCAGCCAGGGCCCTGAGCCTGTGTAAGAGAATGGCATGGACATGGCACGGGGGGACTGGACAGCCAGCATGTAACATAAGTGAGGAAAGACACCTTCCACATCCCCTTTGCTCTAGCTGCTTTTGCTGTCTTCTCCTGCCTTGAACTATTATCCATGTACCACGTCACCCTGCCTTGGAGCCAGCTCATTACCGACTGAAACCTCCACAAATTACTAGAGCTGAACAAATGTTTCCTTCCTTAATTTTGGGTGTTGGGTATTTATTCTCAGCTATGAGAGAAAAGTAACTAAGACAACACATAAGTCACAAAGCCACATCCATCCTTAATATCCACCCTTCTCGCACTCAGACATGTAATCTGCTGCCAACTACTATTAACTTAATCCAGGAGAGGCAAACTTTTTTCTTAAAGCACAAAATAGTTGGTAGTTTAAATTATTGGCTCTTCACGGGGCCGGGGAGATGGCTCAGTGGAATAAGCGCTTCCCTAGCAAGCGCAAGGGCCTGAGTTCAATCCCTGGTTCTGCAAAAAACCAAAACAAAACAAAACAAAAGCAAATAAATTATTGGCTCTTCAGTGTTTGTCCCACTGAGTCTCATCTATAGTTGTGACCACAGAAGGTCCATTACAAGTAAGGGTAGCCATATTCCTCTAGAAGTCCATTTATATACCTAACGGCCAGCCTCTAGACCTTACTTCATTGACTCACAATTTAATCTTTCAAGTCAGTTTCCTTCTGTCTATTTCTGCTGCCAACTTGTTACTCCAATTGGTCCTTTCTGTCTCAGACTATTTAAGAAGCCTTAGGAAATAGGTCCCACCATATCAGTTTTGAAATTCCCCGATAGGCTCCTCTGAGGACAGCCTGAATAGGGTTTTTAAAATATAAATCTGATTAAGTTATATCCTAGGTTGAAACTTTCAGAAATGTCTTTCTAACAAAGGCAAATGTCAACGTGACCTGTGAGTTTTATATCATCTAACTCTTGTCTGGGCCTCCTGCCTCTTGCCGGCCTCAGTGTGATCGGTGCCTCAGACATGTTGCTCCCTGCCTAGAGATTCTCCCTCCTGCCTCAGGGTAAAGGCCTGTGCTATTTCTCCTACTTTCACTGTCTTTACTCAGGTTCCTCCTAATTGAATATCACTCATTGTCCTTGAAGAAAAAAGAAGGAATTCCCTAATGGAATTCTGAAAGGAAATTAATGAAAAGATGGGCCCTTTCCTTCCAAAGCACTCAGAGATTAACAAAAGGAGGAGCTAGAACCACAGAGAAGGGAGTACATGCCAAATGCTCCTACTGACGGAAAGTGAGGGCACACAATGCCTCTCTGAGGACGGCAGAGCCGTACGTAGTTGTTAGGGAGCAGAAGCAAAGCTGAGACCTTTCTCTTCTCTCACTATCTGTTCTGTTGCTGGAACTTCTTTTTGCTTGACTCCATGTTGAAAGCACGAGACATCAGGCCTGCAGAGAGGTTGAGAAGTAGAAGTCGGGTTGCCAGACACAGGTCCGTCCTCGTAATGATTACTCCCTTTATTACATTCTCCTTGCTTGTAAATTATTTTCATTTTCAGATCTATTAGACTAGTATATTTTTTTTTTCTTAGAAACTATAGTGCACAGTGATAGTGTCAGGTTTTCCTATAAATATGTCATTAAACTCAACCTTAGACCTAATATATAGAAAGAACTCAATATATAATGATTAAGTTAATGAAGGAAACAGCAATTATTGAAACAGAAGAATCAGTCTCATCAGGGAGCAGACGTTTTCCAGTTCACTCAAGTATTATCACGTCATGCACAAGAGTGGTGTCTACTTGGCTTCTAAAGCAGCTATGTGTCCTTTTCTAAGTTTTTTTTACTAAATTCTAGGACTTTGGAAACAGAATTTGGTCCTCAGGTTTGGCAACTGTTCCAGTGTAGGACGAGGTGTCTAGCTCCCCCATTTAATCATCTAAGCAGGAGCCTGAGATAGACTTTCCTCCTCTCTTCTCACTCTGTTACCTCATACTAGGTCCCCCAAACCTTGTATAGTAATGGCTTAACTGTGACAGTTGGTAGCAGTGTAAGCATGGTGACTATATAGTTTTAGCATATGAAACTGTCATCCTTTTTAAGGAAGTTGTTCATATTTTTAACTTCAAGTAAAACTCTTAGTGTTCCTCGTAGACCTCATTCAGATCCTACTTGGTCTGGTCTTACATCCTCATTGTACTTTAAGGTTAAGTCACCGAGATCTGCTTGCTTAAACAAATAAACATTTCACATGCGATACTATTATCCTTTCTCTTTTCCTTCATAAAATCTGTGGGAAAAAAAAAGCAGAAGAATCCTATGAAGCACTGGGCACTTTAACAAAATAACATGCTTGCTCAATCCAAAAATATTTTTCTAAGATTGAGGCAGATTTTTTTTTTTTTTCATCAGGCTAAAGTCAATAACAATAGAATCTTATTGCACAGCCAGAAAATGTAGCCCTGTCTTGCGTATCTTGACATTCACTAAATGTCAGCAAGCAAGGTTGAAATTTGGAAGCCACCATTAAGGGCAACTTTCTACTCAGCCTTAGTCTATCCAATTAGGAAAGATAATCATAGATTTATTGATGGCTGTTTAATGACAACTTTAGAAAAAAGTGTTAACATTCAGGAATTTCTCTGTAAACATATGCATATGAAAATGTCAGTTTAAAAAAAAATCTAACTATAAACTCTGTTTTCTGTCAGGCTCAATTAAATATTTAGTTTTCAGTGAAGGACTCTAAATACTATTCACATATGGCCAAATTTCCAAAAACAAAATGACTTAACCAAACCTCGAATTAAGTAAAATTCAGTGTTGTACTGATGGCCAAGTCATGGCTGGCTCTCATGGCATTAGTCATTACTTTCATTTTCCTTTTAGCTGCTCCCTTTTTATTAGTATATGTCAGCAATACACAATAAATATATCCACTGTAGGCGTTTGAAACATTCACATATCGCATTTGCATCCTTTCTGCCTCCGCTTTGCCTCCCCCTCCTGTCTCGCCCCCATCTCAGGATCCCGTCTCCGTGTAGTCCTATCATCTATCTTTAATTCATAAGCATTAATCATCTTGAGTAAGGAATCTGTCAGAGTGAAGACTGTGGCTA
>NDGM011137423.1:0-10196 GCA_002564305.1 Octomys mimax | reverse complement strand
AGATATAGAGATATAGAGATAGATATAGATATATAGATATATATTGAAAAGGGAGAAAACACTGTTTAGTGACATAGAGGGAGAAATACCCAATTTAGACATTTGTCACTTGTGAAAAGTGACTTCTACTTTGAAATGACTACTACTCATTTGAAAATGACTTCTACTCATCCAAAACAGTAACTGGCTCCAAAGAAGAACTGTCTATTTAGCAAATATTTCTTTTTATTAGCACCTATACTGCATACTAATTAATACCACTAGACAGCATCCACTGCCATTTCAGATTCAGACAAAATGTTCAATCTTCGACCATAGACTCTCTGACTTTCTTGGTGTTTTGTTTTGTTTATCTGTTTGTTTTGATACTGGACCTCATTCTATAGTTGAGGCTGGTCTTGAACTCATTACATACAGTGGGATGACCTTGAACTTGAAATGGTACTCTTGCCTCTGCACTTTGATTATGGGTGTACATAACCTAAAGTCAAAAATCTATGACATTCAACTTCACATCACTGGGATGTGCACATTAAATATTTTTGCTTCAGTCTTCTTGAGCCATAAATTTCGATAACATTTCCTTACGTCTTCTTAGTCGTCACATCACACTGACTATTTAAAATAAATGTTTAATTTTTGCCTATTATATTCCCTGTTGATTTTCTCAAATTATATATAGACACTAATTTTCCAAAAAAATGTTTGAAAGAAAGTATTTTATGGTGGCTATATCAGTCACTGTCAGTCATACCAAATTTAAATGTTTCAAACTGAAAGAATAAGTTTTATGACAATAAAATAATAATTCCACACCAACGATTACCAGCCTAGCATCACATCACCTCAAGTGCCACTGTGAGAGACTGAAAGCCAGGAATATGTTCTCATACTATCAACTTTGTTATTTTTTTTTTCTTTTTAATTCTAAAATGTTGGCTCTTTTGCCTTCATTCCCCCATATTACAAACGCTAGTGTGTTGGCAGCTAATCAAGTAATGATTGCTAAGTGTTTAAAGCTTAAATATTCTTGGAAGAGAAGCAACGTACAGGTGCAAAGTAAAAGAAAAATTTTAAGTGTTTCCTATAAATTGAGAACAAAACCAAATTCAGATTGGCCCTGTGTACACAAGGATAAAGTAGTTCAACACCACTGATGCTGCAAGGAAACGTAACTGCCTGGGACTGATTCATCTCATTTATTCTTGGATATACCACATATTCCCAAAATATGTAGTCCCTTGAGGGGACTACAGTGACACAGTATAGAGAGACCATAGGTAAACAGTAAGGGGAGAAGAGATGTAGTCATGCAAACAATAATCATAAAAGAACGCAAATATAAGATTTCAACTAATTACTTTCAAGAAAAAAATAGAATGACACCTGAGAGCAAGAAGAAGGATTTCTTTTTGGAGATGTCACAGATAGAAAAAGCACTGAGTGTCTCCTATGTTACCATGATGGAGGAGAGGGACACTGAAAGGAAACAACAACAAGAACAAAAGATTGCTTTTTTCCCTGTTGTAGTTCACACTCTAGCAAGGAAAATGAACATGAATCAAAAAAACAGCAAAAAAGGAACTAGGAACATAAGAGGACAGATAATATCCAGCCTGCTTCCCTGAAGATGGTAGGCTCAAAATCAGTCCAACCATAGAGTTCACTCAGAGAAAAGCATGGGATTAGCAAGGAAGAAAGAAGAATCTGTGCTAAAGTGAAGAAATATGTGGGAATTTGGGGCCTTAAAAACTAGGAGGAAAGAGCCTAGAGGCTACAGCAGAGAACCTGCTGGGTAATCCTGCAAAAGTTCCATAGCACAGCCCGGGGGCACAGGAAGTCTTCATCCTGAAGCATTAAGGAGCTCCTGATAACTAATGTTTTGAAAGCAAGTGACATTTTCTAACGTATCATTCCTCATATTATCTCTTAAATTTAGGGTCTGGGAAGTCTTTCTGGAGCTTAGACTACAAGGTGAAGTTTTACTACATTTATCAGAAAACAAATAGTTTACAAGTAATTGTGTTTTCTCAATTATCAGGGGAGAAGAAAAAAAAATGAGAATAGAACTTTCCAGAAGCACACTGTCGGGGAGGGGTTGGGGGGCTCATAAAGGAAAACCTGCATTTGGTTTGTGTTGATTCTGATTTTAGAGAAAAAATTCCAAGTGTGGCTCCAGGGACCACCATGCTCGGAGAACCTATATTTCTGAGATGAGCAGACTGTAGCCTCCTGGAAGCTGGACATAATATTAGGATATGCTGCTATTATATTTGAAGGCAACAACAGGACATTCTTTTTTTTCCAGCTTCTATAGATGTACATTCTGTCCTTCATAGTCATCTTTTTATTAGGTAGTTTCTTTGTTGCTCTATTGTGCTCTGTATAGAACTTCTTTTGCTGGCTTCACTAGCATTACTTGTTCATGCTTTAAAGAATATTGTGTTCTAAGTGAATGTGTGATAGTGACAAAAGAAATGAATAAGAGGAGATTTTTTCATTCAAATGACTGAAGAAATGTAATATCAACAGAAAGGTTAAAAAAGCCTATCATGGTGACCATTGGTGGAACTAATGGCTGAAAATATCTCCCTTCCATAGAAAGATGACAAAGAATGGCTTGCAAAAAAAAGTATCAGTCCATAACTCCCATGGCATTGATCAGTCTTTGGATGGACAATAATATTTGTCCCAATGCACTCATTTCACACTGGCCATCACTATACTGGGAATGCTATAAATACGAGTTAGGTCTTTCAAAGAATAGTTACCAAATGCTACCAAATTCCTTCTCATCCAGTGTTTTCCTGGTTCTTGCCCTTGATTCATAAAGCTGATAAAATCTGTCTCACTCAATTAAGAGAAACTATTAATAAGCAGGGCAATGAGGGTGATGTAGAAATAGGAATAAGGTTACTAATAACATAAGCTTCTGCTCAAAAAAAATCATTACCTGCTTTAGACTTTTAGGGCAGGTTTTGGTGGTGCGTCACTTTTTCTAATCCTACATCTAATCAGACAGCAGCCTGTAACTTTCCTCATCATTACATATGGCCTATTGACAGTTGACAACAACTTTACTTATCATTACATATGGCCATTTACAGTTGACAGCTGTCACCCAGGCAAGTTCACATACGTTGCTTCACAATCACATGGCATCGTAAGGAGCAGGGTGAGAGCTGAGGCCAAGAAGCCGAGGTTCAGCCTGTGAAGGACCTGTGCAGCTGGAAACCACCTCCAGGAAACAGTACAGATCTCACACATTTAACATTTAAGCATGTTGCCATTTTTTAAAAGTACTAACTCCGCACAACTACATAGCTTTTTATTTCACTGAATACAGTTAGAGTGCCTTTATTCTGGTACTAGTTTCTGGCATTCGCGTTTTTCCCTCTTTATATTCAGATGATTTCTCTCAGAAAGACAGAAACTGAGATCAAGAAATTAAGAACAGAAAATCCTGCTCCTTAAGACTGTGAAACAAGCATTACTCCATGCTGAACTTGATCAAGCACCTCAGTGAAATTCAGTGAATGAGAGTTCAGAAGAGTTAGGAAATGGCAGTTGGGTCACCAGTATACAAAACCACACAAATCTGTCTCAACTGCCTATTCCCCAAACCACTCCTGGCTTGAAGTACAACAGAAGATAGCTGCTACTACTGTGATGAACTCAAAGTTGGTGATCCTTAAGTTTTGTTCTATTTTAATTTTTTTAAGGGGCGGGATATAAATCATGTGGAATAAATGTGCATCTGCATAATCCACTCAACCATCATGCTTCCCATTTACATTTTTCACCTAGCATGGAAATATAGCACAGTATTTATGCCTACCTATTACAAGCAGATCTTATAGAAGGGATTTTAGCCAGGTCACAAATCACTTGAAGCTATGAATTCTAACCTTTATTACCCCAGCGAGACACAGACTTTTGAGACACAGCCTAAACATGTCAAAAGGTTGGTTTTCCATTAATACCAGCAGGAGTAGAAAATGACGCTGCAGCTGTCCTTGGAACAGAGAAGCTGGCAGGTTTGCTGAAAGGTTCAGCCATTGTAGGATTCTGTTAAAAATCGAAAGGCAGCAGCATTTCTCTTTGAAGTTCTGAAACATCTTAGAAATAAAAAAAGCTCAACAAAGAATAACATGGACAATAGGTTTTCCAAAACTCTATTTTTATTTCACTTTTAAAATATTAGGCCTACTAATTTAAAGTGTCAATGTATTCAAAGGTACAAAGTAAGTTCATTAAGAATTATCACTGAAGATACCCAAATAGACTTCCAATTGAAAGGATATATGCCAAGGTCTAACAAGTCTAATTTAAATGCCCTACTTTTCCCTCCGGCAATCCCCGACAATTCTAATTGAAAGGCACTTAACAGATACAGACCAACAACCCTGAGTATTATATCCTGGCTCTCAAACTAAAGGTCTTTTATACAGAATGTAAAAAATGAGATTCTCAGTCACTTATGCTTTAATTCTGGTAGTCTTTTCTAGTTAACATCAACATATAAATATTATAGTAAAAACCAAAATCCAACACTAAATTACCTAAAATTGGCCGCTCTATTATTCTTTTTCAGAATACACATGAGAGAAATACACAGATTTTATATTGCAGCAACTAGGCTGAAAGAGGCAGATCAGACAGACACAAGAACTTACTCTTACCAACACTTAGGTAATGAAACACGCTTTACCTCTTGTATCAAGTGGCAGGTCTTCATTATCACGCTTATAAACCTGGTATTTAGGAATTTAACTTGGTTCACTCTAATATATGCTAAGACTAAACAAATGCAATGAAAACATAGGTCACAGTTAAGACTTAAAATGCAGAAAGTCCTTCCACTCTGTTAGGTTCAGAGAACACAACTCAATGCATGGAACATCGGCAGGCTGAGTACTATATAAACAAGGGATCCTGAAAGCCTCCTCCCCTCCTGTCTCCACCAGGCAAGTCACTAAAGTCAGAATTCCTTTCCCCTAGGTTTTGTGGTAGAGACCAGAATTCCTCTCCCCTAAAAGAGCTATAAAGAAAGGTCACCCTTCCAAAGGGAAGTAATGCTACACAATCAGGTCAACAAGTCTCTAACCAGGTTGCGTTGGTGGGGTCCCCACTCCAGTCCCCTCCTATTTGAGCCCAGCCTCCTTGTGTCCAGTCACATTTCTACATGGTTATAAAAAAAAAAATAAGAAAGAAAGAAAAGGGGTCAGGGAGATAGCTCAGTAGAATAAGTGTTTGCCTGGCAAGCTCAAGAGCCCAAGTTCAATCCCCAGTTCAAAAAAAATAAATAAATAAAACTTTTCTATTTGGTGTGTGTCTTCTCCTCCAAACCTCTGCATGAAAGAAACAGTTTTCACTGGGTCTTTAAGTCTTCATTGTGAAGATTCCTGTCTTTCATAAAACTTGTATTAAGTAAATCTCCTTTGCTTTTCTCTTGTTAACCAGTCAACCATGACAGATCAGAGAAGACACAACTTTCTACATCTGCAGACCCCTCACTCAATGTTTAGATGTCTTCCCTGAGTCCCAAAAAACAAATACTACCTACACTTAATAAAGACAACTGTTTCCTGACGTGGCTCCTTTGGCCTGACAGTCTATGTTATACTAGAAATGTGAATGACAATTCCAGTTTCCTTTAAAGAGAAGTGTCTGTTCCTCCTCACAGAACTAGGGTAATTGCTACTTGAGAACACAATTAAGAGCACACTATATTAGATCATTCCCCCATATACTTCAGCATCACAAATGCAGTTATTAAAAGAATGACTGTTATTTAAAAAAAGTGCAGGACTGGACATAGAGCTCAATGGAAAATGCATGACTGTTATATTGCAAGGTTCTAGGTTCAATTCCCAGACTGCAAAAATGAAAATTTTTTAAAAATATGATCATTTCAATTTAAATTTTTAATTAGTGCATATTAGCTATACTTTGATTATATCCATATCTCTACTATTTAAGTCCAAAAAGCTTGTTTCTCCCTTTACCAGCATTCCTAAATGAACAAATTTCAACAGTGAAGAAGGTCATAAAAGAAAAACATCCATCTATATATTCTCATAAAAACTATACAATCCCTAAAAAGTAGATCACTTCTATCACTCTGGAGAAGAAAAAATACCTTTGACAAACATTCCAATTATACCAGCCCTGTGGAAATTTAGAATGATAATGAAACAAGTTAATTGCCTAAATGCCAGTCTTGTATGAATAAAAGCAAAGACCTATGAAAATTTACCTCTAGTACCTAAGCCCAAACTAGTTGCTGTTACAATTTTCCACATTTGTCTTCCTTTTTACATAGAGAATGTGTTTGGTTTCGCAGGTAATTGACAGCCTTGAGCATATGTAACTTACAATCACTGAATGAAAAGATTCACTTTGGTAAATTAACATGGAACAATTTCTCCAAAATAAAGGAGAAAATATTTTTTTAAAAAAAGCTTAAGGGGATTAATAGACACGTGTTTCATTTAGTTTTGTATTTAATTTGATGTGATGAAGCTCCAGGCATCTAAAAGCATATCTCGTTTATTTTCATAAGTCGGCAAGATTTTGGCTTTTGGAATAGAAACAGTCAGGTGGGGAGGGAATTGTTGAATTCTGTGTCTATGCTTTAAAAAAAAAAAAAAAAAAAAAGGGTTGACCATAACCTGAGGCCCTAGCTCCTGCAGAGTGCCTGTTGTTATGAAAGCAAGGTGCTCCACACGATCTAATCATAGCACTAAACCTTGTTACAAGCCCTTTTACAGCTCCAATATCTGGGTTACATGGAAACACGCTGGAGAGCCTCCTTGTACTATGAAATAAATGTCATTCTGACTGGCATCCTCTCTTCCAGCAAGTAATTTCCCTCTGCTGATAAATCGATACAGCAAAAACAAATGAGAGCACACAATGGGCACAGTGAGGATTACATTTTTATTCATTTCAGAGCCCCTGCAGCCAAGTTTTTTAAGCACGACAGCAGAAAATGATGCACTTGAGCTCAGAAACAAGAGAGATACATAGAGACACAGAGATAAGAAAAAGAAAGACGAAAAGAAAAAGGAAAGGGGAAAAAAGTGGAAACAAAAGAAAGCCGAGAGAGAGAGGAAGCAAGTGTATGCTTACCAAGCAGTTCAGACACAAACTTATGTTTGAGAGCAAGATTAATATTTGAATTCTTGTTCTGATCCTCACAGAAATAGTCAATGAAACATATGTGCATTATTTTTTATTTCTCTAATGTTGCAAATCACTCACAAAGGATCTAAGGTCTAACTTTTCTTTGATTGATCAATTAATTATTGATAAAACATAGGATCCACACATCTAGAAAGTCCAGGACTACAAATGGTGCAAGACATGATCAATCCTTATTCCTCTGGAAATCCCCCTCAAATCATTTGGGTTTTTCATTGTCTTTAAAGCAATGGTAGAAAGAGAAGAAAAAAGGCAAGCAGGAACATAGTCACTATTTATGAAGATAAGGAAGTGTCCATATAATGAAAGGTGGCAATTAATTTTGTAAGTACCAAAATAATTAGAGAGGCTATGAGGAAGACATATGATACATATTTTGCAGTGAAATTTTTAAGATGCATTGCCTCTTGAAGGGAAAAATAGAAAAGACTGATTCATAAAAGCATAGAACCCCCAAGATTTCTGTGAAAGGATGGTATTATGATTTCTATTATTTACTAAGGCACTGGAATAAAATTCTTTTTAAGACAATGGAAGTAAAAATGAAAGAATTCTAAAGATTTGCTAACAAAAGTCTATGAATGATATGTATAATAATCCTTAAGCTTGAAGTTACTTCTGGGAGAAATTACCTAACTAACTGTGCCTTAGTTTTTCTCACCTATAAAACCGAGGTAGTGGTGATAGCAATGATCTCACTGCTTTGCAGAGAATTCAATGAGTTGTTATAAACAAAGTGCTTACAACAGTCTGGCCACAGTGTTGGTATCTCATGAGCAAGGACTATGCTCACAATTATCACCCACTGCTTCCAGAGCTATACTTACTTGTGGTCAACATTTTCTTTTTGGCCTACAGAGTAACAAAGCACTCACAGAATACATTCTTAGTGTCACTTTCCAAAACTAGATTAAACAGTCTGTGTGTCTCACGTGGACTCAATTTTTAAAAACTCTTAGCTATTTTCTGGTATTCCACAGAAAAATGGCAGAGTAGAAAACATATTGCAATATTGAAGATACAGTTTCTTATTTTTTTTTTGTTTTTTGTTTGTTTTTCTTTTTTGTTGTTGTTATTGTTTGGGTTTTTTTTTTTCATTTTTATGTATTTGGTACAGGGTCTCACTACACAGCTCAGACTCTAGAGATCCTCCTGTTTTCAGCCTCCCCACCGCTGGGATTACAGGCGTGCTCCATCACGCACGGACTCCAGCTCAGTGGACCTCAGGGGTGGGGCTGGTGCAGCATGCGGGACAGAGAATGGAACCCTGGTCCCTGCACTTACCAAAGCAGGCACTTAGTCTGCTGAGCTATCTCACCAGCCCTAACACACAGTTTTTAAGTCTTTTCTTTCACAACTAAAGCTTAGAAGATAGTTTGTAGTTATTCTCTATAAAAAGATAACAAATATTTCTGACTATTTTGAAATGATAATTGTAAGACTTACTTAATACACACACAGTCCCTTCAAGCATGGATCAGCTTTTGGCTTTCTGACTTTACAATGATACAAAAGCAATAAGCAGTCAATACAAACTATACTTCAAATTTTGAATTTTGCCATGTTCTTGAGTGAGCAACATGCAGGAGGACTTTAACTTGTTATGGTGACCAGCAGCAGCAACATCTGGTTCCTAGTCAGCTCTGTGATCTCAAGGAGAAACAACCAGGGCTCTGTAGTGCTTTATGCTGTGATGATGCACAGCAGGTTAGGCACATGCAATGCCATTTTGGCTTAGGACAATATTTTCCATTTTGCTGGGTTTGTGTGGATGTGATCTCATGCCTTAAATTGAGACATTTCTACTATTTTTTTAGCATTATTTATAATCTCTCTCATGTGAACTTTGATGTTCTTTGTCTCTAAGTGCATGGATCCACATCTGCTTATAACCCTACAGCCACCCTTACTTGTCTACTTGGCTTCCATTGGTCCATGCACTTTATTCCATAAGAAATATAAGGGGAGATGGTACTCTTTAGTCATCTGTACCACAGACTTCAGAAAGAAAACATAACAAAATTTTTTAAAAGGCAAGGCAAATGAATGGTGGTGAGAGCTGATCTCTGTTACTCTTTCTTTCTTAAACCTTCAGTGAAACAGGGGATATAAACCAAGTCAAAGGCCGAACTTCTCCATATCAAGCCGATCATCTTCCCCATTGAACTTTTCCATGTAGTTTCCCCAACTGCTACCCCTCATTAAATCCTACTGCATAAAATGTACTGTATGTGAATGTGCACTTTTGCTGTCAGCATAAAAAGACTAAGATTTCTGGTCTCCAGAGAAACAATGTAAGTTGAGACTGTCTGCCTCATAAGTGGTGGTGCCACCTTTCAGAATGCCTGCACTAAATCTTGCTAGGAAAACAGTTTTCCACTGTTTGGGAAAAAATGCTGGGAAATATTGGGTCCAAGCAACTTGAGAAAGTGAGCTGAACTGCAGCACTGAAGTTGTGTGGTTCTGTCATGTTTTGTTTTTAGCAAAACCTTAAATACTTACCTCTGACTGAGTGCTTTTGTCATTTATCTTTTTTCCCAGTACTGAAGATTAGGCCTATAGACTTTTCACAAAACTATACCCCTTGCTCTCTCTTCCTTGTATTAATTTTGAGACAGTGTCTCACTAAATTGCCTAGGCTGGCCTGGAACTTGCAATACTCCTGGCTCAGCCTTTCAGAGTACTGGGATTATAGGTATCTACCACCACAACTGGTTTATATAATTTCACTTAACCCAAATCCAGAGCAGTACTTTCAGGATGTAAGAGATAATAGTTTGGTAAAGATGCCTGAGAAGCAACAAGGAAGTTTAAGGACAAAAAGTAAGAGGGTTGAGAAGTAGCGTGGAATTATTTCCTATTAAAACAGCTAGGGAATTAGATAAGTGGAATGCAATTATATACACTGGAGTTTGACCAGCCTCTTTCAGGAAAAAAAAAAAAAAAAGAGAGATTTCTGCAATCTTTTTTTTTTTTTTTTTTTTTTTTTT
>NDGM011137419.1:0-13738 GCA_002564305.1 Octomys mimax | reverse complement strand
CTGTATTCCTTATCCTTCAGCACAACAACCATACTTTTGTTATTATGTATTCGTATTATATCTTACGCATATAATTTTATGTAATATTTTGTTTGAGTCCCAAAAAGGGTGGAAACCCTATGAGAAAAAGTTAAACAACCACTAGTGAGATATCTCTGGAATCTCTTCCAGCTTTAAAAATCTATGATTCCTGTCTCATTAAATATTTGTTTCTCAATAAAATAAAATAAAAATAAATAAAATATATGATTCAATAGATCATGTCTAATATGTCATGTGGCAATATTTTACAAGATTTTGATTCTCTGTGTTTCAATGCTTTTATGGCAAATGTTCATTTCTAAGTTAGGCTCTTGAGTTTGATTCTGAAGGATCAAATACTTTCTCTATTTTTATAGGTTAAGTTCATAGCATCATAGTTATAAAAATTTTATTTAATAGCATCATAGACTATTTATTGAATATAATACAGGCATTTAGCCATATATCTTGTTTGGATCCCCTTCTCACCTAAGGCATAGATATTTGCCAATACTCACAACCCAGAGTAAATGTTTTAAATCTCAGTGTTTTAGAATCTCATTTTAACGTCAAGTAGCATCCTAGTTTCTATGTTGAAGCTAACATTTTTAATATGTAAGCTTCAACTGATGTTGCTGATTACAAAATAAACAGAACATCTTTATCAGTATCTGGCATGTACTAAATTTTTGATAAATATTAATTGAATCAAAACATTATTATTACATCACATGTTTAATAGCCTTCCTTTTACACAAAACTTACATATAGTGTTTCAAATTACATTCTAATAACACTAAAGATAGTGAGAACCCCTGCAGTGTGGAAATGGAAAATTTGAAAATGCTACTATTATTTCTACTGCCTAAGCATTAATTAGTATGAGCTTGAGAAACTCATAATTTGCTTTCGGTCTGACTTTTGCAGTTACACACTTTTGCCCATTTATTAAGGACTTCACTATAGAGTAGGGATAAGACAAAGATTCCCATCTTCATTGAATTTGTTAGCAGTCTTCAGATTCTGTCAGTCTCCAGACTTAGGTTTGTGGGCTCCACAGCAATTTTGGAAATATATTTGGGCCTTAAAATGATAGATATTAAACTTAACTTTAGCAACTAACTTTATATTTGGCAAAATGTTATAACACTAGTGTCCTATTATAGTTACATAACTTTAGAATTTCATATGCTAAAGTTACTATTAATCTAATGAGGACTTTCCTTAAATAGCAAAGCACCGATGTTCATATGGTTAGTGATAGCGATGGAGATGACTTTGAAGATGCCTCAGAATTTGGGGTGGATGATGGAGAAGTATTCGGCATGGCGTCATCTGCCCTGAGAAAATCTCCAATGAGTGAGTATTAATAACTCTTTGGGGCCAGCATTAGAATTTTCCCTCTAGTACACAAAGTTAGAAACAACAGTGACATTAAAAATGTCTTACTGGCCTTTAGGTTTAGAGAGTGGGCATTCATCATTAGAACCAAAAACTTTTGAGTTTTGACTTTTATTAAGCCCAAGGATTCCTAACACTCTAACGAAAATCTCAGAACATTCATGGAAATCTAACCTTTGATTCAGATGTGAGTTTTGACTCTATTCCAAGCCTCCAGAGAGAGATCTGTACTTTCTGCACTTGTCCCCATATGAATAGTAATAGTACTGTTTCATTTACTGTCACCTATGGTTGGAAGGAAAAAAGAATAAAAGTTAATGTGCCATTTCTTTCTCTCTTCCACTCAGAAGATGTATATTATAGAATGATAAGCAGTGTTATATGCAGAATGATCACAAAGCCTCTAAATGATTAATTTGATTTATGAAATTAGAGCAGGTCCATGCTGCAAACAAAAATAGATGTAATAGTTAAAATTGACAATTTTTCCAATTAATGAGATACTTAATTTCAGATCCTTTTGCATAATGTAATCACAAAATGTCTATTCCAAGGAAACATTAAAAATTTGAGAACTGACACATATTTTACATGCTTTACAGGATTGTGTCTGTTGATTTCCAAAATGTATGAGCTTGGAATATCTTAAAGTTTCTTTTTGATTCTGGTTTAATGAAACATTCTAATATGTATTAAGTTAAAATGTCTGCTCAGATATATCACAGAAGCTAAGACTTGATTTTATTTCCTCTTTATTGATTAAATATATTTCTTATATGTGGGATTAGATGTTATGTGGTTTGTTTTTTGTGTCTATTTGTTTTGGTTTTTTGTTTTTGTTTTTTCTTTTGTTTGTTTTTTAGTGCCAGAAAACGCAGAAAATGAAGGAGATGCCTTATTACAATTTACAGCAGAGTTTTCTTCAAGGTAGGGTTAGGACATTAACTACATAAAATTGATGTTCTTTTATGCTTTTGTGATGTTTTCAAGGACAGTTTTAATCATAGAATGTTTA
Organism: Octomys mimax; assembly: GCA_002564305.1. Classification (NCBI taxonomy): domain Eukaryota; kingdom Metazoa; phylum Chordata; class Mammalia; order Rodentia; family Octodontidae; genus Octomys; species Octomys mimax. The sequence continues at coordinate 11,301 of NDGM011137419.1, read as the reverse complement.
AAACTTATTCTTAAAAATTTCAAAAAGCATATTATCAGTGTATGTAGCACTTATAGGGAAACACATATTGTTCTTTGTAGATAATTAGGAAACAATTTATGCCACGTACAAGTTATATGCAACTTACTCTGTGTTATTGTAAGAATGTAATAGATTATTGTCATGATTTTGTGTTCCCCAAAAGACTAAGATATAGATACTGATTTTTAGTATATTCTAGGACAAATTAAAAAGTCTTTTCAATAATTTTAAAAGGATAATTTAAAAATTTTAAATGTAAGTAAATTTTTTCATTTAATTTTATTTTGGAGCTCTTAAGCATTTCTTCTTTTAAGACTCTATTATAAAAGTTTTATATACTTTTGGGAGTCTCCAAGATGTTTAACTATAAAGAGAATATTTAACCCTCAATTTTGGAATAAATGGTATTTCTCTTTAGTGTTATTTTCTGATGCAGTATACAAACTTTATTAAGGACTCTTCCCTCTCTTTTGCTATTCCCAAATATATGAACAAAGTGGGAAATTAAGGATAACATAATAGTGTAATCTTAAGGAAAGTGAATAGCCAAGAATTATTCTTTAAAAATTGTATAACTTCAGAGCACTTATTAAATCCACAGTGTTCTACAATAGCATAGGTTTAGAAGAATTCTAAACATTGTTGAATCTCACGTCTGTGCTTTTTAAAAAAAATTGTTTGGTCTACACTAGACTTTAGCTCCAACATTTAAGAGTCATTGATTAGGCTTAATGGACTTTCAAGTGAATTTGAAATGTATCTTAATAGACTCAATTTTTTTCCTATAGATATGGTGACTGCCATCCTGTATTTTTTATTGGCTCATTAGAAGCTGCTTTTCAAGAGGCCTTCTACGTGAAAGCCCGAGATGTAAGTGCACATTACCTTTTCTGATTTAAAAAAATCCATCTCAAGAGTTTACTATAGGCCTTAAGCAGTCCTTAATGTTTCCTGGCTTTACCTTGAAGTTAAAAGACTGAATTTTGTTTTTGGTTCATCTACCAACCTAATCCTCACCCCAATCCCCCCTTCAGTGGGTGCATTAGTATAACAGGGTACTGCTGTTTTTCTCACAGGGGCAAAAAAGGTAGATTTTTTTCACAAGGGACCAAGCAATATGTTTGTATCCTTTTCACTTGTTTGAATGCAAAGTTCTTGACAGGATTTTTTTTCCTTCAGTTTTTCCCAAAATGACTATTCCATATAACCTTACATAGTACCAAATACTATGTATGCTGGTTGAGCATTCCTAATCCAATAATCTGAAAACCAAAATAATCCAAAAAATAAAACATTTTTAGCATCCATGACAATAAAAAAGTTTGGATTTTAGAGTATTTCACATTTTTTGAATTAGAAGTGCTCAACCAGTAAAGTCTATGTAAATATTAATGGGGTGAGGGAGATTTAAAATCTGAAACAGTTCTGGTCCAAGGATTTTGGATAAGTGCTTCTTAGTTTGTATCATGATTTATTGTTGTTGTTGTTGTTTTGTTTGTTTGTATTGCCTCTACATTCATTCTGATGATACAGTTTTTTGGTTTTTTGGTGGGTTTCTTTGTCTTTTTGAGACAGGGTCTCACAGTGCAGCTTAGGCTGGCCTTGCACGCACTTTGTAGTCCAGGCTGGTCTCAGACTTGCAGTGATCCTCCTGCTTCAGCCTCCTGAGTGCTAGAATTACAGGCGTGCACCACCACACCTAGCTCTAGGTTGTTTTGGGGGGTGTATGTGTGTGTGTAGTGCTTCATTTTTGATTCTTTTTTTTTTTTCCAATTTGGTTTTGTTTTTTGGTGCTAGGTTTTGAAACCTCAACCTAATGCGTGCTAAATATATCCTCTACCACTGAACCCAGCTGTTTTTAAAATAAAATTCAACCAATAAATTAGATATTGTAAGAAATCAACAATATAACAATATATGTAGTAAGTTATGAATGTCGTGTTCATGTGTGTATCTGTCTCATAATTTCTTACTGTACGTTCATAATCTTATCCAAAGGAAGTGCTCTACAGCTTCTCTTTGACAGGTATGAATGACCAGCATCACTATTTTTGCTCTTTTTCAGCTATTATTAAGTAAAATGAGAGTAACTTGAACGTCAGCAGTAAGAAGTTTTGATAGTCTATCTGAAAATCAAGATGGCTACTAAATGACTATAATGAGCAAAAAGCATAGACAGCATGGATATAGTAGATAAAGGGGTAGTTCACATCCTTGGCAGATTTCATCAAGCCACTCAGACTGACACATAGTTTAAAACTTACAAATTTTTTTTTTCTACAATGTCCCATATAATGCTTCCAGCCCACATTTGACCACAAGTAAAGGGGCAACTACTCTTTTTATGTAACAGTAGCACTATCTTTTTTCTTTAGAAGTCACTGTGGGAAAAATATGATTTTTTAATATTGATATGGGCTTTGTGATCTTGAAATACAGTAGATTAAAATTTATTAGAAGAATCCACAAGCTATGTTTTGAGCAAGAAGGTTCTCATAACTATTTTAGTAACGATCAAGATCTCAATGATTGCCCCTAGCTATCTATATAGCTTCAGTTCTTATTTCATTCTGCTATGGTTTGAATGACCCCACCAAAACTTAAGTTGAAATTTAATTCCCTTTGTAACAATTTAGAATACGGTCTTGTGAAAATGATTAGTACCAGGGGTACCACACTCATGAATCATTAAGGCCCTTGTCTCTGGAATTGTGATTATTGGAGTTTGGTCTCCTTTTGGAAAGGGGATAAGATTGAAAAGGCAGGTCACTGAGGTGTGACCTTGGAGAGTAATATGTCTCCCTTCCAAACTCCTCCCTTCAATCTCCACTGCCTGGCGGCTATGAGGTGAGAAGCTATCCCTCTACTGGGCCCCTGTGCCATGGCATTCTGCCCTAGAACCAACCACCTTCTCTTGGGCATCAAATATTTTGTCCTAACAAAGAGAAAACTGACTAAGACACTTACCCTACTTCCCACTGCCAGGAATGCCTTTTATCAAGCTTTTAACTTAGACAACATTTCATTTTCCTCTTTCTCTGAGACTTAGCCTTTCCTGACTCTTCTACTTAGCTCACAATGGCTATACCCACCCCTTTACTACTTTACTATGAAACATTCTGTTCCTATTACAATTAATACATTGTTTATAATTATCCATTCTGTATCAGTCCTTTCAGGTCAGTTTTTTTGTAGGAACTGTGTCCTATAGGTTTATAAATTTTTATAAATATAGATCTATGAAAATACTACAAAACAAGGAGAAAGTATTCTAGGGCTGGCCAAACAGCTCAGCAGATTAAAGCACCGGCTTAGGCAGATGCAGGGGCCAGTCCCTGGGCCTGCTGTGCTGGCCCTGCCTGCCCCCAGGGCACACTGAGATAGCAGTTGAGGCTGGGCATGGCAATGCGCGCCTGTAATCCCAGCACTTGGGAGGCTGTAAACAGGAGGATCGCTACAAGTCCCATCTACGCAGTGAGACCCTGTAGACCCTGTCCTAAATACAAAAAAAGAAAAAAAAAAGTAATACAGATAACTGGTAACTTTATTCTATATAGTCATACTTTGGTACTTGTTACATTTTGATGAGAAAAAGTGGTTCAGCATTTGGCACTTACATCAGTCTCATGGTATCCTTCAAACAGTACTGAACTCTCATGTTTGTCTTACAGTACTGTTGTCCATCTTAAGTACTAATTCTGGCTCACAGAAAAGGTTAAGAGTGGTACCACTAGGCCTATAAAGGCTTATATTAGCCCAGTAAGATGTAAAAGTTTTGGGAAACTTTCGTGAATTATTTCTAATTACCTTATTTCTTATGGAGAAAAGATCATTTCCCCATTCATCATGAGTTCCAGGACAAATCAATGACAAGTATTGTGGTATGACTTTGTATTCTATTTTTATGATGTGTTGAATATATTTGTTTATGGATATTTGATGTAAAATTGAGTCATTATACAATCCTATCATAATAGCTTTTTTCCTTTTTGTTATATTATCATTTGTTGTTACTTTCTAATATTTTAACTTTTTACTGTAATAAATTTAACACAGAAAAGGAATAGTACAATGAATATCCTATTCCCTTATACCTAAATTCATTAGGAGAAAGTGTAGTCATACATATTTTTTCACATACAAGTATCCTAATGTCTTAAAAGAGTTTTAAGCTTTAGTAACTTCAAAAATTTAACTGCTACAAACTGATTTTTTAAAAAAGCAGTATTTGAAATGTAAGTATTTATATTTTTGTGCTTATTTGGATTTTTAATTTCAATGAGTTAAGTTTTTATGATGAATTTTTATTTTGATTTCCTTCCAAAAGTGGTAAATGTTGACTGGAACAGAAAATAAATCAAAACTTACTCTTCAGGGATAGAGATGTAGCTCAATAGTGCAACATGTACTTACAATGCACAAAGACTTCAACTCAATCCCCAGTACAACAAAGACACAAAATATTATTCAAAATTTATAAAAATAAATATAAGATTCGTATAGTTAAATTTTTAATTGATTTTTATGTTTATAGCAATTAAACTTTTACAGTTATGAAAACTTAAGTACATAGGATATTTTACATAGTAATAATTTTTACTAAAATATTTTAAAGTACAGTCTTATTTTGATATTTGACTGTTCAACTCATCAAATTTGGTACATTTCAAAGGGAAAATTTGGTCCTAATTTGTTTGGTACCTGCCTCACAAACTAAAACTTGTCAGTGTTAGCTGCCCTGGGACTCATTGCCCTTTCCAGCCAAAACAGTTTATTTACTACTCTTCCTGTTGGATACTCATTGTGCATACCATAACAAATTAACTGTCAAAGGATCACCAGAAATAATATCTTACTCTATCCTGAAAGCTTCAGCATGCATTTTGCAGAAATAATGATATTCTCCTACTTCGTCACAATACCAATATCATATGAAACAAAATTAGCAGTAATCCCCTAATATTATTTAATACCCATTGCATTTTTAAATTTCACCAGTGGCCCTAGAATGACTTTTTAGATGTTTTGTTTTGTTTTGGAACCACAGTCCATTCAAGGAACAAAAATATATTTAAGAGTTAGATTTCTTAAGTATCTTTTGAACAAGAACAATCTCTTCTTTTTTTCCATGATATTTGCTTTGTGAAGCAATTAGGCCATCAATTTGTAGATTGTTTCAAATTCTAGATTTGTGTATTTGTTTCTTCGTATTATTTACCTTTTTCTTCAGTTTCTGTATTTTCCTGAAAAATGTATATTTTTTCTAAATGTTTTGTTAGATTCAGGTAAACAACTCTGTAAGACTTTTGTAATGTTGAATGCTACAGTAATAATATAGTAATTTAATATAATAAAACAGGAGTCTAATGATTATGGAATCTTTATTATATAGGCATGTGATCATGTTTAAATGATTATTTATAGGATATAAACACATCCAAAGTATAAATATTGAAAGACTGTCTAATTATAGATTTTAAATCATCTGTTTTTCCAAATTATTCCTCAGTAAGAGTGCTTTTGGATCTCTCTCTCTCTCTCTCTCTCTCTCTCTCTGTCTCTCTTGTTCTCTCTTTCTCTCTTTCTTTCTTTCTTTTTTGCGGAACCAGGGATTGAATTCAGGCCCTTGCGCTTGCCAGGGAAGCACTTATTCTACTGAGCTATCTCCTCTGCCCCCTGGATATTTCTGACTCTGGCTTATAGCAGAATTTCTAAAAAATTGAAGTAAACAAAATGATAGTAGTTTTCATAACTTAAAACTCCCCAAATAGGCATAGATATTTAAAACCGTTTTAAAGGTGTCTGTAAGATATACTGTGTTTACTTCACACAGTATAGTTTTAAATGCAAATACTTAAATATACAGTATATTACAGGCAGAAGAACTTTTGCTAAGTATCTTGTATAGTAAGTTGGCACTTAAGATTTATTTAGACTGTTAATCCCCTAAGGAACTTAAGCTCTTGTTTATTAACTCCAGGATATTTCTAATGAAACAATTGATTGCTTTTTGCTCATGTCTAGTTGTTTTAGCAGATGAAAATCATTGGTTCAAGTAACTGAATGTCTTGCTTCATGATAGATTTATAAAATACCCTGACCTCTTTGAGTACTAAAATGTCTTTACCTTTCACTCCTTATTCATGACTTTCTTTTCTTTCCCCATCAAATTAGAGATCAACAATTTATTCGTAGCTTATATTATTTCTCTAAACTTAAATAAAACCTAATTTTCCTATGGGTAAACTATTCAAAATTAAACATAAGCTGGTACTTTTATTAAAGTCATCAGGCGAATAATACACCTCTTTTCAGTTGTGTAAGTACAATACTATAATAGTAAAACTGCTTCAGATTTATAGAATGCTATACAAAACATTCCCCTATATATATCTCATTTTAGACCTATAGCAAACCAGTGAGATAGGAACAATATCTGTATTCTATTGGAGGGATGAGAAAATTCAGAAAGTTACATGACTTGTTCAAAGATGCACCAGTAATAAACAATCGAATGTGAATAACAGCTTACATGTTGCAACACAAGTAGGGTTTACACTATACTTTCACGCTTAGTTTTCATTCCTGCATATTGTCCTACAGGATTCAGTTATCAAACTTCATCTCTACTTTTCAGAGTTCACCTTTGAGAATTAAGATGGATCTTTTTCAGTATTATCTTTTAAAATTTTCTGAATGAATCATTTTTTAAGAAAACAGTTTGTTAATTTTCAAACATTTTGAGGTAAGTATGACTGATACTGTGGCACCTAAGTTTCTTCCATCTTAAATGTCACATGTTTAATTTAAACTGTGGGAGGCACATTAATTTTACCAGGGCAACAGATGAGTCTCAAGCACCAGCTTTCTTCACTGGAAGTGAGAAATTGAGTTCCAAGAGTAAATAAAAACAAGATTGGAGGTTTAAATCCTCACTAGGCTTTTTGAACTTATATACTCATTAAATGTTTATTGGAGTGGTGGGATTACAAAGGATTTGAGCAGCTTCATCAACTGGTATATAGTTAATCACTAAGTAAAACACTACATTTGATAAAGTGTTTCTCACGATGCCACATTCAATCCATCTTAATGAAAACTGCTTCACACTGATTTCATTTGAGAGTACTTCTTGGTGAAAGCATTCATAGTTCCTTCTCCCTTTTTCTTGAGGAATTTACAGTGCTGTCTAGAGTTCCAGCTTCAGCAAAGCTGGTGTTCTTGTGTTTAAGTATATTGTGACACAATTTTGACATCAAATAACATGTTGATCAGCTTTGACTTTTTTCATTCTTAACTGTGAAAGGTGTTCATTCAGTTGAAGGCCATAAATATTTATCACATACGTACTGAGGATTTGGGACAGATTTCCTGCTTTTCATAAATACACGGTCTAGTGGGAAAGATAAAACAATTTTGACAAATTCATATAATACATTATGTTATAGGAAAAAAAAGTTTAAGAAGATTTCTAGAGGAGGTACCCTTGACCTGAATCTGAAATGACAAAAATATTTAGGCAAGTAACAATTCTAAACAAAAGGAAACTACAACTAGTTTGGCATTTATGTAGCAAAAAAATGCCTGAGATTTGCATTGCAAGGGATGACTCTGGGAAGATTATTGAGGGCCAAGGCATGAAAAGAACCATGGTGCCCTGTTCTGTGGACATTTAAAAGATTTTTAAAATGAAGCTTCTATTTTCTTTGGCTAAGTGACAGCTGGTGGTTAGTCTGCTTAATAAGGTTTGCAAAAGAGTTACCATGTTTCTCTCAAAGATGATTCTTTTTCTCCTGACAGTCTCTCTACCTCTTATGCCTGCTGTCCCAGTGAATTGTCTTCTACACAACAAAAAGCACCACAGAGAATAGACATTTGTAATAACTAAAAATAAACAGTAGTAAAAATCCCAGTACCAGGATTTATCTGCCATGTGAACAGTTGTTTCTTTCCCAGACATCGCTTGGGAGATTGTGCTTTGATAGCAGTAATCCTGTTACAGTTCCTACATCTGAACTTCAGACACAGTGCTTTTTCTAAGTATTATAAGGAAACTAGTGTTCAGTCCCTTCTTTCTCTGTAGTAGTTCTGTGCCCCCAAATAAGTAATGATCCTGTATCTAACCTGGGGAAAAAGAAAAAGCAAGGAGAGGATGATAATATCCTTTAAGCAAGTTTATCAACTGAATTTTTAAAAAAATTTGTTATTTATACACATTACTCAAATTTTTCCAAAACTGCTCAGTGACAGCTCCTATCTTAGCCACATGTCTGGGAGCATTTATGGACAGCATTCCATTTAATTCCTGAAAGAATCACATGAAGTAGATATAATCATCAGAATGAATGCTTCACTCTAACAGTGCTTGTCATTTATCAAGTTTTATTACGTATTTTTAAAATCAGCCTTTGTAAAATAGTACTATTTCTATTGCTCTTGGGTTAAATGAAACCTCAATACCATCACTGATCAGTAGCACTTAAGGAAAGTTTTATACAAATCTGAGGCCACACTTGGCTAGTTTTTAGTATTGCATCATCCAGAAAACCAAACAAATTAACTTTAAGTGTTGGCGAATATGCAAAGTCCGCTCATCTGGTTTGTTATCTTTTCAACTTCAACTTCAAAGTATAGCTTTTTGCATATGTGTATGACAGGACTTGTCATGGTAGTATTTCTGTAGAAAAATATATGTGCATTAGGGCTGGAAAGATAGCTCAGGCAAGCACAAGGTCTTGAATTTGATTCCTGGTACCCCGCACAAAAAAAGAAAAATTTAAAAATAAAATTTAAAAAAAAGAAAAAAATATATCCTCATTACACAAATAACATTTGCTTAAATGAAAATAATACAGATACACTTCAAGAGGAAAATGAAGTACCACATAATTAATTCCAAACCTAAAAATAGCCAGTATTAAGTGTGTTACTTTTTTAAACTTTTTTTTTTTTTTAAAGTTGCACAGGGCTGGGGAGATAGCTCAGCAGTCTAAGCATCTGCCTGGCAAGCGCAAGGACCTGAGTTCAATCCCTGGTTCCACCAAAAAACCTAAAAAATAAAAAAGTTGCAAATGTATACATATAATTTAATTATAATATGTTTTGTTTCTTTTTTTTTTTTTGTACAGGGTCTATAGGATCTCACTACACAGATCAGACTTGTAGTGATCTTTCCTGCTTTTTTTAAGCCTCCCAAATGCTGGGATTATAGGTGTGTGCCACCACACCCAGTCTAAGTCACCATCTCAGCGCAGCCCCAGGGGCCTGGCTGGCATGGCAGGCTGGAGATGGAACCACTGACCCCTGCATCTGCCTAAGCAGGCACTTTAGTCCGCTGATCATTTCGTTTTTTTGAGGCAGGGCCTCACTATGTAGCCCAGGCTGGCCTTGAACTTGCAGCAGTCCTTCTGCTTCAGCCTCCTGAGTGCTGGAATTGTAGGCATGCACCACCATGCCAAGAATAAAAGCTGAAATATTTTATAAAAAACATAAACGTAATAGACAATAGTCATATATATGACTATAATTATTCCCACTCTACAATGTATTGTTAGCACCATTAGAATTTGCTGATTGATTCTCTAACTTAGTTACCAAGTCATCCTAAAATTGTAAAATTCTTTTTTTTAATTATATATATGTATTTTTTTATTTTGAAGAGTAAAAACAAGAGCAAGAAAAACAAAAGCAAAGACAGAAAAAACAAAGACAGAAACAGGGTAGCATGTCACAATACATATGTTACGGATTTTCAAAACAAGAATAGCTGATTAACAGTGATTGATATGTTATCTGTTTTTATCATCAAATCTGTTGCTCAGATTAGCAGATATAGTTATGCAAGATGAGACATGATTGAATATTACCACATGCTTTCAGGAAATCTTAAATTTTGTTCTTGATATTCATTTTCTTTTATTACCTTTTAAAAAATTTAAAAAGAATATAGTAATAATTGATATGACATTAGAAACAGTACACATTTGGAAGACCAAGATGACAGGTATTTCAAGCATGGTTTTAGTGCTACACATTGCTGTCCTCAATGTAGTTGTTTAATTATTTAGTGCCCACATTAAAAATTATTTTTTAAGTTAGTCAAAGATTTATTTCTTTTAAAATATGCTGTCATGTAAATCTTCCTAGTTTACTGCTATTCATCATCCTTTTAAACCATATTTGAAAAAAACAACATTGATAAAATGTATTAATCTGTCAACTGTAAGACTGATTTCCATCCAAGGACTTTATCCTTATTTACATCCATTTCTTCCAAAAGACCCTCCATTGTTCTAGAAAGTATTTTTTATTCATATTAGCTAGTCTAAAAGGATAAAAAACTAAATTAAATCTCTAGGTATTTCTCATGTAAGTTGAAGAGATCTGTTCAGGCTCTAAACATTTTCACTTAAAAATAACAGGTATAAGCAGTAGGGAGACTGAGACTGGAGGATTACTAGGAGTCCAAGCTGCACAGCAAGATCCTATGCCAAATAAATAAAAGATTAAAAAAAAAATAACTAATAGGTATAATAGAAAGAATTAACTAGTCAGAATTAATCAGTTTTGAATTTGGACTCCTTTCCATTTATACTAGTTATACCCTTTACCAGGCTATTCAACTTCTCTAAACTTCAGTTTCTACAGTTAAGACTTTGAATGTAATACCTCATAATGTTGCTCGATAAAAATTTAATGCCATATATGTAAACATTCTTGAAATGTTTAGAAAATATATATGAGATAGTGTGTTTATACTATATTGATATTGAACAAATCGGGCAGACTTAGATTTGAAAGTAGATGCTGATACTAACTAGTTATATGAACGTCTCTAAAATTGGGCTAAAAATACCTTGGTATTAAATCTAGCTGCGAGTAATGAATCTTAATAGTCAATTTATTAAATCATATATTATATATAATATATATGTGGTATATGGAGATGTATAGCCCTGTTTAATTGGCTTATAGAGCACATGTAAGAGAGTGATAGGTGGAACTAGAAGGAGAAAAGTGACAGAGAAAAGGTTTATCACAGAAATCCAGGAATATAGGTTGGGAAAAAATGGCGACACACTGATTTGTTTTCTATATATGTATTTATGGAATGTCAAGAAATTATTAGTCATGATACAAGAAAAGCACAATATAGTTTACAAACTTTTTGGCTCCATATTTTATGAAATGTTTGCTTTTGTGTATCTTTTCAGACACATGAATCTCCTAATATCCTATTTCTCCCTGATCCTCCTCAGAGTGCTTAACAAAATTTTAAGA
>NDGM011137416.1:0-11667 GCA_002564305.1 Octomys mimax | reverse complement strand
TCTCCTGAGAAATAAAGCAGAGTACAGTAAAGGTCTATAGAAGACAGGAGACCAGCCTGGCTGGGGCGGCCCTGTTCCTAGGCCAGGGCATGAAGTAGCAGCTCAGCTCCTCAGCTCTTAGCCCACAATGCCCAAGATCACCCTCTTGGGGACCCAACCCATTGTGAGCACTCCAAGCGAAGAGGGGATTATACTCTGATGACCTCTTCCAGAACAGCCTTCTTTCCCCTCACTACCATGTCATGGACTCATTGTGCAGGCACATTTGGCCTGGGCCTGAGAACCACAGAGTGCCCACAGGTGTCCCAGGACCACATGGGCTTGGTTCCTCCAGGAAGACACCAGTGGTCTGTGGCAAGGACTCACCTTTTCTGTGCTGCTGCTCCTGTTGGATGGCACAGTGTTGGCCGGTGCCTTGGGAGACACCATGCTAGCAGGCACTTTGGATGGTGTTATGCCAGTGCGTGTTGGGTTGACAGGCAGTTTGGATGGTGCTGCATCGATGGGCACATTAGCACCAGGGGACTTTGAGCTGGTGGGCACTGTGGAAAGTACAGTGCTGACAGGTGCTGGGCTGGCAGGCACTTTGGAGGTCACAGTGCTCACAGGCTCCAGGGTGGTGGGAGAAGGTACTGAGCTGATAGTAACAGAGGTAGTGGGTACCTCACTGGGACAGATGGAGGCTCTGGCCTGGTTACCAGCAACACCTGCAGAAGGCAAGCTGGTGGAAGAGGAGGAGGAGGAGGAGGAGGAGGGGCCGACAGGCATGGCTGACACTGTAGGGCCAGGCAAGTGGCTAGCTCTTGGGGTGGAACGGGCCAAGGGCTGGAAGGAGACAGTTGGAGACACAGGCCCTCGGGGTGATGTAGGGCTGGAGACTGGGCCTGCAGGTGTAAAAGACAGAAACACAATCCAAAGGACTGTTACCCTCGGGACCCTCTGCCCCAGCTCATAGCCCCTTACTGCATCCAAATCTCCAAATTCCCTGCCCACAGAGGAAATTCCAGTCTCTGCTGCAGCCCTGAATGCTCCATAGCTGCCCTCTGTCCTTGACCTATAGGCCCAAGTTTGTCCTATCACAAGAGCGATAAGGTCCCTACCTTCTAACACCACCTAAGACCTTGGTCATTATTAATTATTCTGTCTGCTTTTTTCTTTTCCTCCCCAGGACACACTGTTGGCTCCTGTTTCTTGTTTTACTTCTCCTTTAGCCTGGGAATCCTAGACCTTCCCCTCACTGCAGCGTCCCTGCCTCCCTGAGCAGGGGCAATCCTGGATTAGAGCAAGGGACAGCAGGGTGACTCAAGCAGAGTCACGCACACCAAGTGGCACCCTAGGCTAGCCAGCCCTCAAAGGTAAAGACAAATACATCCCTAGGAAGAGCCTGAGCTAGGAAAGCACAGAGCAGCTGGTGGTGACAGTCCAGAATGGTGAACACATCAGGGTTCTCTATGAAACCAAATGTGTACACACAAGGCCTCAAAGCTAACAAAGGTCCAGAGAGATGTCTGACGTCTTCCCACCCCTGAAATCTCACCCCTTAGCATGTCATGGGACCTGCTTCCAAGAACGTGCTGAAATCACAGCACCTTTTGCCTCCACAGCCCCTAGGAGGACCTCATGAAAGGCATTCCAGGGCAGGCTGACTCACAAAGTACAAACAGGTATGTGTGGAGGGGTGCAATGGCAGTTTGCTGAGTTTCCTCACATGTACCCACAGTGTACACCTACGCTCTACTTCAGCCCAACAGCTGGAGCACCTACGTTTACTTCTATATAGTCGCCTTCTCCTCCCCTTCCCTCCCCTCCCTTTCCCTCCTTTCCTTTCCCCTCCCTGCCCTTCTCCTTCCTTCTCTCCTTCTCATCCTTCCCCTTCCTTCCCTTTCCCTCTTCCTCCCTTTCTTGTCTGTTTTTGTGATGCTGATTGAACCCAGGGAGCAGTGAACATCCTAGCCCTTGCTAAGATTTTTTTTTCCTTGTTAAGATTTTATTTTGAGGCTAAATTTCTTAAATTTCCCAGACTGAGCTTGGACATGTAGTATTCTTGCCTTAGCTTTCTGAGTAGCTGGGATTATACAATATGTGCAGCTTAGCTTCTCCCACCTTCAACTTTAACTGTCCTTGGGCCTGTGGCTGTCCCAGGGCACTGAGGGCCAGCACCAGTGTCAGATGAAACTCAGTCTGGAAAGCAGAGGAACTGCATGCCAGCCTGGCAGCTCCAAACTCTAAGGGAGCACTGAGATCAGGTGGGGCCAGACTGCTGATAAAGGCCATACTTCCTCTGGAGGATGAGGCATTGCAGTGATTTGCTGGGAACTAGAAAGCACTTCAGGGTAGAGTAGTACCTAAGACTCCCTGCCAACAGCTGGCCCGGCCCCCTACTGTCTTTCCCTGTCCTCCAGGCCCTGGCTGATCCATACAGGGTCCCTCTGGTCGAAGCTGGCTTCCCTACTCCTTGAATCAGGATTGGCTTTGTTTGTTTTTTGAGCCCAGGTCTTGCTATATAGTTCAGGTTGGCCTTGAACTCACTGTGCAATCCAAGTTAGTCTTAATTCATGCCAATTCTCCTGCCTCAGCTTCCCAAGTGCTGGGATTACAGGCCTGAACCACCATGTTCAGTTAGGTTGGCTTTATAATGTTTTTTGGCCTTCAGGACACTTCTAGTTAGTCTTGAGTCAATGCCTCAGGATCTCTCTCTCTTTCTCGCCCTCCCTCCCTCTTTCTTTCTGTCTCTCTCTCTCTCTCTCTCTGTCTCTCTGTCTCTGACACATTCACACACACATACACACACTCATACTTGGAGCTCTGCCCAGCTGCCTTGATATAGGCTAAAGAATGAGAGACCCATTGGGCATGGTGGCACATATTATATAATCCCAGCTACTCAGAAAGCTAAGGCAAGAATACTGCATGTCCAAGCTCAGTCTGGGAAATTTAAGAAATTTAGCCTCAAAATAAAATCTTAACAAAGGAAAAAAAAAAATCTTAAGGGCTAGGATGTTCAGTGCTCCCTGGGTTCAATCAGCATCACAAAAAGACAAGAAAGGGAGGAAGAGGGAAAGGGAAGGAGGGGAAGGATGAGAAGGAGAGAAGGAAGGAGAAGGGCAGGGAGGGGAAAGGAAGGGAGAGAAAGGGAGGGGAGGGAAGGGGAGGAGAAGGCGACTATACAGAAGTAAACGTAGGTGCTCCAGCTGTTGGGCTGAAGTAGAGCATAGGTATACACTGGTGGGTACATGTGAGGAAACTCAGCAAAATCAGAAATGCCCAGCTGGGTCATCCATGGGTCAGCTACATAATGGCTGTATTTTAAGCTACTAAAAATATATTTTTGGACTGCTTATTATATAGCAAATGCTAACTAACTGATATACCCATTAAGGAGCAGGTTGCTCCCTGAGGCAACATCCTTTATTTCGCTCTTGCCTCCTGCCCAAGGAGCCTACAGGGGATCTCTCACCTTAGGGCTCACGTGAAAGGTCAGAGGCCCTATAACACCATGTTCTGTGCATACCGTGGGTGCTGCTCAGTTCTGGGTTTTGCTCCTGATGCCTACTAAGGGTCAGAGGGCTGAAGGCTGGCAGGTTAGAAGAGGGCTCCAAGGATCCACTGGGCCTCCTCAGGACGGTCCCCGAACTGGGTGTCTGTAGGGCCTGCTCTGAACTCTTGAAAGAGAGAAAGTATGAATGAGACAGCTGTAATTCCCAAACTGGCCAAGGGCAGCTGATGTTCATGGGCTACCTTCTACATGCCACACCCTGAAGCCAGAAACCAAAAGAGCTTCTGGTCATTGATACACCTTGTGTCCACAGAAAAACATAGGCCAAGATGCTAGGGGTATAGCTCAGTGGGAGAGTGCTTGCCTAGTGTGCATGAGGCCCTGGGTTCTATCCCCAGCCCTTTAAAAAAAGAACCATATCCCATTTTCCAGCCCCACCATCTCCCCATGATCTCCCACTCCCTCCTCAGGTTCTTCCACCAGCTCAACATCTCATGTGACCACCAAGAAGACCTCGATAACATGACCTCCCAGCTGCTGAAAGCAGAGTCTGGAAGCGGGTGGGACTGCTCTCCATGGAGGGGTGCTAGGGATCTTTGCAGAGATCAGGCATGGCTTGTGAGGGCAGAGAGGGCTTCTGGAAGGCAGGCAGGCAGACAGGCTGGCACACAGGAACACAAAAGCAGGAGGCCCCAGGTAGACCGTGAGGACATACCTCTCTGGGGGACCTTGGTGGCTGGGTGTCCTGGACCGGCCGGGGGTAACTTGGCTCCTCTCGGTAGCCATTGTGGGGGATGCTGTGGGGTGCATCAGATGGACGGGCTGCTGGAACCTTAGCAGGAACTTTCGGTGCCTGTACTGGGCGTGGGACTTGGGGTGGAGTGCCTGGAGAACAGAGATACAGTGCTATCAAGAGGGGAACAAGGGTGTTCCCAGTGACAAGAGAGCCCTGGACACTCTGGGGCCCCTAGCTCCCACTGTAGCTGAAAAACTGATGTGATGTAGGATCCACTAGTGACAAGCATGACTGTGGAAGGACCAGGAATGGGAGGAAGAAGAGCTGCTGAGGACAGGAGAGGTGGCAAAGGGGGAAAGGCAGGAGGTGGGACTCAAGGCTTCTTAGCACAAGAGCTGCGTCAACAATCACTCCTTCTCTGCTCCCAGGCTTACTTCTTATGGCTGTCACCTTTCACTGGTCCCTGCCACCATACACCCCTTACCATAGTTATTTGCCTTGAGAAGGATCACTGTTAATCTCCACAAATGAAAAGATCAGCTAGGAAAGAAGGGAGCAGAAAATAACAGAAAAAAAGCAAACCTGGGATGTCCCAAAGCTGTAGATCTGACCACAACCCCAAAGGTGGCCTCTAGTCTGAATTATCAGTAAGGCTGGCTTGATTTTTCTTCCTCAAATCTCACCCCACCAAATCCCTTCTGGAGACTGGGACTTGGGGGAAATGCAATAAGAGGAGAAGGAATAACCAGGTGTCTTGGGGAAAAGGGGAAACCAGAATGTTCTCAGGAGACAAAGAAGGGAAGACAGTGGAGAGAGGGTAAAGAAATGGGTGGGGGAGAAGGGACAGGAGAGGAAACAAAGAAAATGGGTGGCCAAGGCTGTAGAGGAAGTTCCACATGCTCACTGAGCAACTGCCACCCATGGTGTCAGCCCTTGCAGCCCCAAGGGACAAACCCTGCTGTTAAGCCTGATTTGCAGAGGAGACTGGGGCTCTGGGAAATTAAGAGACTTGGCAAATAGGACTCTGCTGTTAATGAGCTACTGGGATGTTCCCCCTGTGTGTCCACTACTGAGAGCAATAGGAAGGAGGATGACAAGAAGGACAGGAAGGAGTGGGACAGGAGAGCTGGGAAGCAGATGGGGTCCAGGAGGAGGCAGGGCAGGCAGCTCACCACCACGCTGGGAGCTCTGGTAGACGCGATTCACTTGATTGGCGAGCTCAGACAGCTCACACTGTGTCAGTGCCTGGATGAAGGACTCCACCCAGCCTGTCCGCCGCTTGAGTGTGTTGAAGAGGTCCCACAGTGTGTCCCTATTCCCTAGGCGTGTGTAGGAGGCACGCAATCGATCCTGGAAGACAACACAGCCACCCTGCTTAAGTCAGGCAGCCTCAGCTCTAGCCCCTGCCCACTGAGGAGGGGGCCACTGCAGAGGGGACCCCAAGAAAGCTACAAGATAAAGGCAGCCACTTGAAGCCAGAGCAGGGACTAAGACAAGGCCAGGGTTAGTAACCAGGCATAGAGTCAAGAAGAGCAGTCAGCAACACAAAAGCAGTTCCCAGAAAACAGCTGTGACCAGGTCCTGCACCATCTGTTTCAGCTTTGCAGGAATCGTCTCATTTATTTATTTAATTTTACTTTATTTTCGGTATTAGAGATTGAACTCAGGACCTTACACTTGTGAATAATCTCATTTAAAGCTGTGGTATAACCACTTTCCTGATGAGGAAACTGAGGCGTAAGCAGAAGCAAAATAGCAGAGATCCTATTACAGTGGGGCAAAAACTTCAACTCAGATAAACCAAGAAAAAGCCGGGGAGATGGTTCAGTAGGATAAGCGCTTGACTGGCAAACACATGGATCTGAGTTCAATCCCCGGTTCCGCCAAAAAAAAAAAAAAAAAAAAAAAAACAAGAAAAGCCTTCAGTTTATTTATTTTGTCTTTTTGAACCAGGATTTTACTACGAAGTTCAGGCTGGCCTTGAACTCATAGCATTCCGCCTGCCTCAGCCTACTAAGAACGTACCCCACCACACCCAGCTTAAGCCCTGGGTTTAGATAGCCCCCAAAGCACAGAGAAAGGTTTGGTTAAACAGAGAGGGTAACTGTATATAACAATCATCACAGGAAAGGAGGTAAAGAAGAAAAGAGAGGCAGCCATGGAGAAAAGAGAGGGCTGAGAGCACTGAGAGCATCTAGCAAGATGGTAGCAGCTGCAGTTTTCATATCGACCTGAATTCTCACGTGAAAACACAAGAGGGCCTGTTAATGTAGCTCAGTGGTAGAGTGCCTGTCTAGTGTGTGCAAGGCCCCACCACACACCACACCACACCACACATGCACGCATGCACACATGCACAGAGACAACCAAACAGCATGAATGAAACCCATAGATGTTTACTATAAACTACCTGACAAGGTAGTCCAATAGCCCCCCCAAGCCCTGCAGACTCCAGACCTGCACGCTAACGTTATCTATGTGGAAACACATACTGGAAGCAAAACACTTCTCAGACACCCAAGGACAGGGCTCTTTTGGGTCCTTCAAGGAGCCCACAGGCACCCATGGGCCCACAAGTGTCCTATGAGCTGAGAGCTGCTAAAAATGGGAGGGGTGCTGCCACATTGCTTGCCCCAGAGGCTGGCAATAAGTCCTGGTGGGGCGAGCCCAAGAGTCCCCAAGGTTTTTCCCAGACAGATGGGAAGACTGGAAGAGATCCCACACGGCTCCCAGGGCTCCCTGCCAGGAGAGGGTGCCATGACAAATGGAATCAAAACTGAGCAGACCAGGGCAAGAGAGAAGGAAAGAGGGAACTAAGTGGTAAATAAATGAATCAGAACCCAGAATTCACAGGGACATCAGCACCACGTTTTTTAGCACTACACAAAAACAACGCAAGAGGGCGTCAGTGAGGCTAAAAAACACGGAACCACACCTGACCTAAAAGGTAAAAAGCAACAAGGACGAGAAGACAAGAGGAAGGAGAGGAGGAAGGGGGCCGTGGCTTGGGTTGGAACTGAATTACAAACTTCACGACCTTGATCCCAGACCAGTGATGGATGTCACTTCCCTGGCTCACCTGGTCACCGGTTGTTAGGCAGGGCAGGAAAGGAAGAATCTCCAGAACATCAACAGCCAAAAAATCACTATGATGGTGGCGGATGAACTGATAGGTCTTCTCCTCAGCAGAGGTCATGGCTGCTCAGCTTTGGAAGAAAGGATTCTGGCTCTGTGTAAGGTAGAGCGACTGAGAGACGAGCGGGAAGACTGGAAGAAAAAGCATACATGGCAACAGGGTTGGGACGGCGCCAAATGAGAGGCAGTTCTTTCCCAACTTTCTGAAATTTTCTGTTTTTCTTTAATCTTTAATTTCTTTAGACATCCTATCTGGTTCCAGAGGCCTTCAAAGAATGGGCTTAAAAATGAACTGACGACAAGAACTAGATGTAGAAGATCCAGGATCGGGGCCAGGGAGATAGCTCAGTGGCATAAGTGCCTGACTGGCAAGTGCAAGGTCCTGAGTACCGCAAAAAAAGAAAAAAGAAGATCCAGGATCCATTTCTCTGTGCTGGTTGGTCAGTGTTGGGAAGGGTCTGTGTGAGGCCCTCATGTGTAGGGTGGAGTTCTGCATGTGCCTCAAGCTGCTGAGCCCATGACAGTTTGGCTCCCCTCCTGGTCCTAAAGTGGGATGCCAAGATGTTAAGCAGGCTGCTCTCAAATACTGCTCCCTTTGCATACACGGAAAGGAAAAAGAAGCCTAATGTGGTAATAATGCGATCGTCCTACTCTAAAGATGAAGGTGATGTACCAAGAAATTAAGAGGCTTGCTAGCAACTGGAAGAGCAAAGAACTGAGGTCTTTGGGAGCAGGAGTGTGACTGCAGGCCCACCATTAAAGCTCTTTTCATGTTCTTTTGCTACGAGACCGGAGGGGGTTATCCAGGGCCAGTTACCAGCCTTTTCTGGGCTTTTCCTTAAAATGTTTTGTTTTGACAATATAGTAGTTCAGACATAAAAACTTAAATCCTTCAAATACAAGCATCATTTATGAAGCATGTACCATATTTGCAGTTATAGAAGTGTCTGCTCATTTCTCATTTGCCTCCCCATCAGGGAGTGCTATAGAGAACAAGACAGAAAGCTCTATTCTATTATTCAATTTATAGTCTATGGGATGGGACAGAGCAGTAAACACACACCTAAAGAATTCCTGGAAGTAATATAGGTTATAACAAAACAAAGCAGTGCAGTGAGACAGAGTACCAGAGAAGGGCATGCTGCTTTAACTAAGGTGGCCAAGGGAGCTCCTCTGAACTGGCACATTTCAGCTGGCCCAGTTTCAGCCCTGAGAAGATTGGTGTCTTGAGCAGAGACCACAGCAAATACATAAGTGCTGAAACAGTAAGAGCTTGACATGTTTACACAATAGAAAGCAGGCCAGTATTCTTGAAGCTTAGGAAGCCAGGGGGAGGGGCAGTAGTCAAGGTCAAGAAGTGGCAGAGCACTGTAGGCCGGGACTATGGTTTTATTAGGAGTGGAACAAGGTGCCATTGAGGGAGTAGAGGGGATCTGAGACCTAACAGTCTCCCCAGCATTGTGAGGATGGGGATGGGGGTGAGGACAGAAGGGCAAGGGTGGGAACAGGGAGACAAGTCAGGAGGCCACAAAAGGAGAGGCATGAAGAGTATGATCAGGTAATCAGGGACACTGGGCAGTGAATCTTGGTGTGTGGAGGATGTGAGAGGTAAGGAGAGGGGAGAATCAAAGGCTCCCTGGGTCAGGGGAGGAGGAAGGTGCCATCTACCAGTCATGGGAGGTGAGAGGGAACACAGCTCTGTTTTGAACAAGTGAAGCTGAAGAAGGTATTGAATTCCAAGAGTAGTGTGGAGAGGAAAAGAGGCAGACAGAGCTACTAAAAGGAAAATGTCTACATCTGCCTGGGGAGGGGGGGGGACGACAACCAAGTCCTTGCCACATGGGAGATAGGGCAGCAGTCCAGTCTGGTGGCCTCACAGCCCTGTACTGCATGTCTCGCATTGTCAACCACCTGGGGCTACATTCCTGGCAGGACAGGCAGTAGTGACAAGAGATCAGGAGGTCAGGGAGGTAGGGGTCTTCTGAGCAAAGAACAGCTCTGTGGAGGGTTATGGAGACCTTCTTCCCTCCCCTCTTGCTATCTTCCTAAGAGGCAGGTGAGATTGTCTGCTGCAGCCCACCCTCAGCCCTCAAGGCACAGAGGGGTTGTGATGGGTTATGTAGCCCCACCAAAAAGAAAGGAAGCGCACATATGTTCTTTTATTGATGGCTCACCCTAAGATTCTTTCACTTAATCCTCAAAACAGCTTCAAAAGAGAGGGAGTGATACTAAGTTAGTTACACAC
Organism: Octomys mimax; assembly: GCA_002564305.1. Classification (NCBI taxonomy): domain Eukaryota; kingdom Metazoa; phylum Chordata; class Mammalia; order Rodentia; family Octodontidae; genus Octomys; species Octomys mimax. Next base: position 2,055 of record NDGM011137416.1, on the reverse strand, counting down.
TTGGTCAGGGTCCATGCAGAACCCAAGACTTGCTGCCTCCTTGAAGATGGGCATAGACCTTGCAGGGCTTAGAGGGCCCTTCTGCAAGTGAGAGCTACACAGTCCCCTGCCTTCAAGTCCAGAGAGGGCCCAAGGCCACCGTCGGGGTAGGGATGCGTCCATGAGGGTGCACCCAGCAAGATGCAAAATTTAGTCTCTTCTCTTGCCAGAAATGCAGATCGTCTGGGAAAGTGCTGAGAGCATTACCCCACATCCACTAACGTTTGCCTCGGTTCCCTGGTCGCTTCACTGTACTCCAAGATGTTTTTTTGGTTTTATAGCATCCATACAAAGGACGTTGTTCTTGCTTTGTTTCATTTCCATTGGTTCCCTGGCACCTCCTCTCGATCTTACAAAAAGGGAGGTGGTGGAGAGTTCCGATGCAGCCAAGTTTCCGACCTGACAGCCCAGAGAATCTCCGAGGGCGTTGTGGAAAGAACACCTACCTCCCGAGGGACGGGCCTCGAAGCCTCCGATCGGGTTCCTGGATGTGCCCCAGGCAGGCTGTTGTGAGCAGGCGTCACCGCTGAGAATGGTCACTACCCGGGGGCAGGAAGTGGCCCTGACTCCCAGGCGTGGCCACCACAGACCGGTGCACCCGACTCCGCCTCGCCGGAGGGTCACCCGTGGCCGCAGAGGACGGAAAGAGTTCCATCCGCCTCCTTTTGGCCCAAACTTTCCTCCGACTATGAGCAGGCGCCTCTGGGCCACATCCCCCGTCCCTCCGGACGCTAGACGCGAAGGGCGGAGCCTGCGGTATCCCCAACCTCGGTGTCGCCGAGTCCCTCGCACCCTGTGCCCTCCAGGCCCGCAGCGCACCCCAAACCCCAAGCGCCCCAGCAGACTCCGAGGCCCCTTCGGCTCCGGCCGCTTCAGCCCACCTCGACGAAGGGCGTCGGTGCATGCAAAACCCCAGGGACCGAACACCTGGGCAGCCGACCTTACCTAAGGTAGCCACGACCTGGCAACAGAAGGCTCGCAGGGGTCGGCCCGGAACCCTCCCGGGACTGAGGGGCGGGGCGAGGCCGGGTGCGCGTCATTGGCCGGAAGGTGGGGCGGGGCTACACGGGCGCCTGTGTGAGGCTGTGCGGCGCGAGGCGGTACCTGGACGTGGCAGGCGGGCCTGGAAGTGCCCGGGTGGGCGGTGCCGCATTGAGGCCTAGTTTTCTTCCTGCTTGGTTTAGAGCTATTGATAGGGGAAGTCAAGGGTCTCCCGCAAACCGCTAGTCCCCCGTGCCCGGCATAAAGTGCCCAGTAAACGTCGGGTGAGGTGCAAAGGTTACAGGACCGTGAGTGCCAGAGCTGAGTGTACTGTGTGCTGTGTGCAAGAGGCCTTTTCCACCCAAAGGCCTGGGGCAGTGTCTTACTCTTCCCTTGTTGCTGGGACAAATACCTGACACTCAAAATGAAGGAAGGAAAGGTTTGTTTAGCTCACAGTTACTGGAGGTTTCAGTCCATATTCAGCTGGCTCCAAGGCAGACTGGCACAAGCAAAGAGCAAGAGCACAAAAAGGGGGATAGCAGAGCAGCTCAAGCAGCTAGCTTCTCTTCCCTCCTTACAGTGAAATGTAAATTACCTACCCCAGGGCAGGTGCAGCATCCACACCCATAATAATCACAAGCTCCAGAAGCCACCCCAAGATTGCATGAGGCTTTGTGGGGGAAACACCTAGACACAAACCATAACAGGCAGATACCTCTGCAGTGCTTGCCATCTACAGAGTCCTTCTCTGCCTAAGTGGAAGACACTTCCTGGAGCACAGGCCAGTGATTATTGAACGACCACTGTGTTCCAGGTGTAGGACTTACTGCCTTACACCGAAGGGTCAATGAAATTTTCTCACAATCTGGTAGAGTAGGTTTCGTCTTCCTGTTTTGAAAAGAGATTAAGAGAATTGGGGAAATTGTTGAGCAGTTCTAACCAAAGTAAACATGCTAGTTGTATGATCCATTCATTTATTCGTGGGTAGACATGTACCCAGAAACATACACACTAGATAATGTTTGTGCTGATTTT
>NDGM011137401.1:0-27861 GCA_002564305.1 Octomys mimax | reverse complement strand
TTGCTAAGCTTGTTCTAAGTAGGTGCTTTAGACCACTGAGCCATCTCACCAGCCCCAAAATATCAAACTTTAGAAGCTGTGCCTTCAAAATATTTTTAAGTTTTATTTGATTTACTCTGCATTTTAGGTGCATAAAAACCAACTGAAACATATATTGTTTAAATATTCAGAGACCACTTCAAAATAAGTGATTCACTTTGTAATTGAGATCTTCATAAGACATATGTATATATGCTATAAAAGTCTTTTCATTAATAGTTAATACTATTTTTAGAATATTAGAATGAGATGAAATACACAAAGATACATGATTTTAAAGAAATATTGAGATGCATTTTATCATATTATTGTTATATAGGTGTCAAAATGCAGTATGTAACTGAATCATCAATAAAAAATACTCCTTAAAACAGATGTAAAAGTGAACATATCAAATCCATAAAAAAGATATTAAATGAGAATTTAAAATTTTACTCAATGATGCAGCAACTATCATTTACATAAGTTACAGCCAAATAATTATTACCAGTCTACTGATACTATTTATTTTGGAGACTTCTTTTCTGCTGTCTCATGTTTTATTTTAATTAAGTTTATTGATGCACTTTAAATATATGCAATGATCACTGTCTTTATAGGGATTTTGTACCTCTACAGACTTACCTAATTCCCTCTTTCAGCCTGGCCATACCACCCTGAGTGTGCCTTATCTTGTCCCATTTCCCTTCCTCCCTTCAATCTGTCTTTTCCTCCTTAGTCACAAAAGCTTTGCTTCCAATTTTCCTTCCTTTCTCATGTTTTCTTTTCCTTTCCATCCTTTCCACTCTGAAGCATCCCTTGTTCCCCTTTCCAGTTGAGCATTTTATTCTATTTAAAATTTCTAGTACATATTCTGTTCCTTATTTACAAATTTTGTTGCTCACAATAGAGAATGCAATATTTACACATGTGTAAATTTATTTGATATAAAAGTACGATCACAAGAGCTCGTATTTAACCTTCTTTATGCATGGGTAGTACTCCATTGTATGAAAACAAACAAACAAACAAAACACCACACCATCATCCATTCATTGGTTATTTGATATTGAATCAAATCATCAAGAAGATTATACACCATGACCCAGTTGCTTTCATACCAGAGATACAGAGATGGTTCAACATATGCAAATCAATATGTTCAACATACCAAATCAACAGGGATAAATCACCCAATTTTGTCTTCCTTAATTCATACTGTTAGTATTTTAATTCAAATTTCATTAAATCACCCAATTATCTCAATAGATGCAGAAAAAGCATTTGACAAAGTCCAACACCAATGCGTAGTGAAAGCCCTGCAGAAAATTGGAATAGATGTCTATTATCTCAGTATGATAGAAACCATCTATGATATAGGAATAGCCAACGTTATACTAAATGGTCAACATGGAAGATTACTCTATAATCAGAAACCAAAAAAGGATGTCTAGTACCACTACTGCTATTCAATATTTCCTGTTTCCTGGAAACACTAGCCAGCACGATTAGACAAGAGAAAGCACTAAAATGAATACCAATACAATAAAGTATTAAGTTATTGTTACTTGTAGATCACATAATGCTCTAACTAGAAGACACCAAAAATGCCACAAGAAAATCTTCAGATTTAATAATCAAATTCAATAACATAGCAGGATACCATACCAACTCTCAGAGATCAGTAGCATTGTGTCCACAAACAGCATACTCTGAGAGAGAAATTTGGTCACACTTCGTAGTAGCATTAAAAAAGAAATACTTAGGAATCAGTGTAACAAAGGAAATTGGATATCTTTACATTGAAAACTATTCTGAAACAGAATAACAGAAAATGAAAAGATAACTTATTTTTGGATAGGGAAAACTAACATAGTGAGAAATGGCTGTACTCCCAAATTAGTCATACATATTTAATGAAATCTGAATTAAAATACCAACAGTATGAATTAAGGAAAACAATCCTAAACCTTGTTAGGAACCAAAAGAGACCTAGAATCACAGAAACTATTTTGGGCAATAATGGCAAGTCAGGAGGCATCACAATTCCTGATTTCCAATCATAGTAAAAAGCTACTGTGGTAAAAAAACATGATGGCACTGGCCAAAGAAGAGCCAATGATCAATGCAAAAGGTTAGAAGATGTGACAATAATTTCAAATAACCAGTCATTTTATCTTCAACAAAAGGGATCAAAGACTCTCATTGGAAGAAAAATTGTCTGTTTACTAAATAACGCTGGAAAAACTGGTTTTCAACATGCCAAAAACTAAAACTAGCCCCATATCTCTCACCATGCACTAAACTAAAATCTAAATGGATCAAAGATATAAATAGAAGAATAGAAACACTAAATATACTGGAAAATAGAATAGGTAGAACTACTGAGAACATTGGTGTAGGCAGAAATTTTATGAACAATTCTCCAATAAAACAGGTAAGATTAGCAATAATCAATAACCAGTGTCTCGTCTTATTCAAAAGCTTTTTATCACCAAAAGAAACCATCAACAGAGTTGAAAGACATCTATGGCATGGAAAAATTATTTGCTACTTTTCCCTCAGACAAAAACTAATATTTAGAATATGTGACCAAAAAAAAGAAAGAAAGAAAAAGAAAAACAAAGAGGGAAAGCCAGATAGCTCAGCAGACTAAAGTGCCTGCTTAGGCAGAGCACTGCAGCCGGGCATTTGATCCCCAATGTGTCGTGCCCGCAGGGACCCTGGGGTGCGCTGAGATGGCTATTGAGACTGGGTGTGGTGGCAAGCCACAGTGATCCTAGTGCTTGGGTGGCTGAAAACAGGAGGATTACTATGAATCCAATCTGTGTAGTGAGACCCTGTAGACCCTCTATTAAATATATGAAAAAAAGAAAAAGAAACAAAGAAACAAAACAACAACAAAAATAAAACAGACTCCTCAAATTTAAAGATGCAATTTAAAAATGAGCATCTAAAATGATAGACATTTCTCAGATGAAGTAGAAATGACAAACAAATGTATGAGAAAGTGTTCGTTAACACTGGTTATTTGAGAGAAGTAAATTAAATCAATACTCTGATTCCATCTTACTTTAAAATGAATGACTGTTATCAAGAAATCAACCAGTAAGAAATGCTGGCAGGGCTGTGGGTAAAAAGGAATCCTTCCCCACTAATGGTGGGGATGTAGGCTGTTGCAACCACTGTAGAAATGAAGGTGAAGATTCCTCAAAAAACTAAAATTAGAAGCTCTGTTTGACCCAGTCATCCTCTTTGCTATGCTCCCCAAAGACTTAAAAATTCATACTACAACAATGTATAAAGAATAAAAAATATGTTCAAACAACATACAGAAAGTTTTATAACAAATATTAATATTATTTCTTGACAATTAAGTGAGATTAGTAACTTTTGATTATTGTACATCTTTTATAATTCAAATATAAACATTTCTTTACTTCTTCAAAGAAGAAAAATAAACTAAAAATACCTTGCTCAAAATTACATACTGCAAAATGTTTTATTTTTCTTGAGAGAGCAACAACATTTAATGATCAACTATATATTGTTTTTTAAAAATATATTTTTGTCTATAAAAATCAAGTTATTGGCCTACTGCAATAGGTGTACATTAATTTTACTTCTAAGATTCTGTTAAAATTGACCTTTATAACCATGTTTATGAGATATATATCAATGAAAATACAAAATTCTAAAATACTAATGATATTAAAGAGATGAAAAATGTTGATCATATCCATGTTAAAAATATGCTTTAAGGGCTGGCCAGGTAGCTCAGCAGATTAAAGCACCTTCTTAGGGAGGTACAGGGACCAGGTTTCAATCCTCAGTATGTTGTGCCAGCCCTGTCCCTGGGGCACACTGAGAGTGGATGTGGTGGCATGCACCTGTAATCCCAATTCTTGGGTGGCTGAAAACAGGAGGATCACTATGAATCTGAGCTGTGTAGGGAGACCCTGTAGAGCCTGTACTAAATACACTTGAAAAAATGTTTTAACCTCATTCACACAGCCAGAAACAATATAATGTTTCAATTCATTTTAACAAACGTCACTGATTCTGAAGATTTGCCTGGAAACATAGAAGGCAGGAATAATATGGTTTGGTTGGCATGCAAAGGTCTTCTGGGCTAGTCACCGAAGGCCCCAGAATATGGCACCCTGACAGAAGTGTGGAAACTTTGCAGCTGTCCTGTGAAGCTCCTTGGTGGTCACCTCCGAGGAGAAGACAGTGAAGGCATCAGGTTTGTAAGGCTTTCAATAAAGGCCCAAATGTCAGGTATTTACTTGATACAGCAAGAAGGGTATTGTATTGGCTAATTCAACATAAGTTAGAAAATGCCACTGAAATCTGAAATAGAGTAGAAAAATCATGAGCTTGATTCTGTTTTGGTAGTAAATGTAATGAAATTATTAAACATTGACTATATACCAAAATGCACCGTTTTCATAAATATCATGCTACTTATTCCCACATTAAACTTGTGAGGTTTACAGAATGACCACACTTACTTAAATAGATTATGACAATGATTGTGAGATTACAAATCAAATTATCTGAATTTACAAGTTAATATATGGGAGACCCAGGATTCAAATACTGGCATTTTGATTCTAGAATCTGATTCTTTCACCTGAAACAGGTGAGAAGAAATTTTTACTGTGCACATTGTCCAGGGGGTTGATTGACTTGGAAACTTAAATTTCTATTTTAATTTTTTATTCAATTCTTCTAAAATAATAGTAAATCTTTTCTACTATAGAAAAAAAATCACCATTTTGATGTCAGTAGGACAAAATTTATCAAACTGATACACAGAAGACTCTTCACAAAAATTGAAAATGACCCTAATGAAATGTAATGATTTTAGAGGATAAATTTTCATTCCTTTCCTAAGTTTATATGTTTTTTTTTAACAAATGTACACACATTTACTTTATAAACATATTCGAAAACTAAGATGTATAGTATGGAATACCTTTTCTTTTTTTTTAGTACATCATTTCTCTAATTTCCCAACGTTCAAATTGATAAGGACTTTGGCAGCATCTACACTGAATGCTAATATTGCAGAAAATTTATTTCTAAGTCAATAAACCATAAAGCCAGGACAAAGCATTAGCATAACATTAATATCTAGTCCAAGTTAGCCACCATAAATATATTTGCATATTTTATAATACTAATGTTGATAGTAATAATTGTTACTTTCCAATTATCATGTTTTGGAATTTTTTTTCTTTTTATAATCAAATACATGTAGATGGACTACATATTAAGTGTGCTAATCCTCTTAGGTAAAGTCATTTAACTTTTAATAAAAGATTGTTTAATATCCCATTTTATTAATAATACCATCATAAAATATTTCAAGTAGTTTTGTAAAATTTAAAACAATCAAACTTTGATGTCCTCTGAGTGTGTCTTACAAAATTCAAACATTTAAATTAAGCAAACAATATAATAAAATTGAGAGGAAGACCTGTTAAGAGTTGATGAGTTCATGAGTACACTCATTTCTGATTATATTCGGGCTTCAAGAAAAGAATTCCCACGGTGTGCGGCCTTTCCAGCTCCTCCACCATGAGAACCCAGCATTAACTCCCTTCAGGTGTCCCTCAAGGTGCCAGATTATAAATGAAACACAAAGCACTCAAAAGATAGAGAACTTTATGCAAACTTGATTTGAAATTTTCCACTATCCAGAATTGTGAAAAATATATTTTTATCACTGTTAAATTGCCCAGATGCAGTATTTTTAACCACTCAAAGAAAGGTCTGAAGGCCATTGAATTTTGTGATGGAAAGTCATGGCCAGAGTTCAGCTACTTGTAGTCTCATATGGCAGGATATATTGAAATTTAAGAAAAATTAAACAACATTTCATAGTAGTTTTATATTTTTATAAAATTAACAAATTTATCCTATCATTTTCAAAAAATCAAAAACAAATCTTTAGTGCAATAGTTACTGATGGTTCTATGTGCTGAAAAATATATCATTAGATAATTGTGCTAATTTGAGATCATGATACAATGTTTTAATAGAAAGAACTGAGAAAGAATATCTCATCCCATGTGACTTATTAAAGGGATCAACACACACAGTTGAAACAATGTAGCATAACACACTGTTTTGCAATAAAGTTATTTGAGTAATTCACATGAGTTTACTCTAAAATAGTAAGAACTATACACAGTAAGCATTTAAACCAGTAACATTGCTATAACAATAATATGAATATTATAAGAACCACATATTTGTAAGTACTAAATGCATTTTCACCAGTTTTATTCAACTTAGTGCTAGAAAAGTTAGACAAAACAATCAGAAAGAGAAAGATATAAAAGGCATCGAGGATGAAGAAAGAAAATCATACTGTTACTGTTTGAAGAATATACAGTCCTATATACAGGAGATAAGAGACAGAGACAGAAACAGAGAGAGTCAGAGACAAAGAGATGGAGACAGACAGAGAAAGGCAAAGGCAGAGAGACACAGAGGTGTATATGTATGTATATATGTATAAAACACACTCTTAAATGTATTAGAATGGAAATTAAACTCAGCCAAATCTCTGGATGCAAAAACAATATCTAAATATTAATAATATTAGATGAAAATAATGAATAATATAAATTCAATAATCTTAATTACAATAACTACAACAAAATCTATGGATAAATGTGATTGAAAGCGAAAGAATTCCAAAATGAAAATTAGAAACACTGATGAATGAAGTTGAAAGAGAAAATAAATAGTGAGAAAGCATCCCATTCCTGAATTTAGAAATCAGAGCTACTGAGATGGGCACCCCGTGGAAAGATTGTTATAGGTTTATTAGATAGGTGATCTTTATCAAAATGCCAATGGCATTCTTCACAGAACTAGTACAAAACATCCTCAGTTTTGTAGAAATTCAAACGACTCTAAGGAGTCAAAGGGGCCATTTTGAGAAAAAGAATAAAGCAAGAGGTATCTTGCTTTACCTGACTTCAAAACAAACTAAAAATATAATCATCCAATCAAGATTGAAGTAGAATAAAAAGACACTTAGACCTATAAAACAGAAAGGGGAATTTGGAAAGAAATCCATGCATCAAGAGCTGATTGATTTTAAACTAAAGCACTACAAACACACGTTGAGAAAGGAAAGTCATTCAGTGCATGATTTGTGATTTTGCTATTCACAGAGAGAATGATAATAAATTCATTATCTTGCATCAGTTACAAAAATCAACAAAATAAGATCAAAAAATTAAATTTAAGCTGTAAAAACATGAAACTAACAGTAGAAAAATAGAAGGATATATGTCTCAAGATATATGAATGGACTCCTTTTTTTGATACAAGACCTGAAAAGAAGAAGAAACTAAAGCGAAATTGGGCAATGGATCATAGGAAACCACAATTCTTCTGCACAGCAGATACCACTCACCAGATTAATGACAAACTATAAAATGAGGGAAAGAATTTGCAAGCCATGCATCTGAAAAGGAATTAACATTCCAAATATATAAGAAACTCCAATAACTCAGTAGCCAAAAGTCAAATAATCTAACTTAAAAATGGACAAAGATTCTGAATGGATATTTAAATACACACTCAAATGGCCAGCTTTTGCATTAAAAAGTGTTTAGCATCACTAATGAGTGAGAAAATGCAATCAAAACAATGTTGTGTTATTAACTCATCCTAATTACAGTGATTATAATGTTTTAAGAAATGCAAGCATTATTGTGGATATGGAGAAAATAGCATTCATACACTGTTCATGGGAATGTACATTTGGCTAGACTTTATAAAAATAGTGCAGTGAATTATCAAAATACTGGCAATAGAACTGCTCTGAACCAGCAGTCCAGCTCCTGGTCATATTATACAAGGAAGGAATCCATGAGATGAGGGGCCATCTGCGCTTTTATGACTACTACAGCACCATTCACAATAGTTGATAAATTGAAAAAATGTGTCTATAAATTAATGAATAAGAAATAAAAGCAATACATTAATAAGATGGGCTACTCCTCAACCATAAAAGAGTATGACTGTCCATAATTTGTGACAGAGAAATGGAACTGGAGATTGTTTTGTCAAGTAAGTCAAGTACAGAAAGATACTTACAGGTTGTGCAAGTGGCATCTAAAGACTTGATTTCAGAGGAGGCAAGAGTGGAAATGCTCATTACCAGTGCCTGGGATCTTAGGGGACAAGGTACTGATTGGGAGAAGGTGACACATGGGTGCTCACACTTACACCTTGGAAGAAAGAAACTCAGGTGTGTGTAGGAAGATGGTTACAGATACAAGTAATGCACTGCAAATGCCAATAAGATAGGGTTGGGGAGATAGCTCAGGGGAATGAGAGCCTCCCTGCAAGTGCAAGACTGTGAGTTCGATTCCTGGTACAATAAATAAATAAATAAATGCCCCCCAAAACGAAGAAGAAACAAGTCACAATAAAGAAAACAAGTTTGAGAAGATGGGTAAGTGTGAGCCGATTTGAACGTGTCTACATGTATTGAAGCATTGCGTAGTGCATCATTATCATGCACACATACGCTGATGCTAACGTGCATACCAGAATGATAAGGTTGGTTGTAATGTCATGTACATGACTATTCTATAGAGTTTAATCTGCCAAGTGTACACAGTAAAGGCAGGAGTCAGGAAGAATTTTATACTTGCATAATAGTTACATTAGACTTCTGTCCTACATGTCATTTGTGACCAACTAAAATGTCACCATGATTATTATACTGTATTTTACATCAACTAACTAAATGTATTTATTAGAGCATGCTTTTCACCGTTTAACATGGCATTTACAAAAATGTATGACCTATTTATTAGTTTGTGAGGTTAATAATGATCTACTCAGTTTTATTTTGAAATTTAAATTTCATGTTAATGCTTATCAAGTAATAGAGATCCAATCTAATTTTAATTATAAAGTATTAATTTTTTTATACTTCTGGAGCCTTTTAAACTGCAAGTCTTTCTGCCACCTAACACAACATCCAGAATACATGGGCAGGAGTTTTCAATAAATCATGAATAAATGTCCTTTATGAACAAATTACAATAACTATGTACATTTAATTAATATACAAATGAATAGAAACATACTGAAATCTAATTTTGATAGCTGAACATCAGGCAAACACTACATTAAAAGAGTATTAGTGTTGTCAAAGTTATAGATCTATCACATTAAATCAAAATGATGGCTTCCATAAAAGTATATGAGTGTATTTTCTGGTAGAAATTGATATTTACATTTAATTAGAAAAGAGGTAAACAGAAATATAAAAAGCAGGCAGTCCTCAGCTCACCGTATTTCCGATAGCAGCCATCAGCTGTGGACAACCCTGCCGCTTCCAGCAGGATCCCTCCGGAGACGGAGAACACCCTTCCATTGATCGTGACAGTGCATCTTTGTGTCCTTGTCCCATTTGTCTTACTGTTCTGCAGACTCTGACTTTATTCTTGGGTCTATCAGACAAGAATGAGGCTGGTAACTGAAGCCAGCAATGTTCTTAGCATATTAAGGAGAATTTGTATTAAAATAGGGCAGCAGAAATGTCTGTTTTCATGGCAGCAGACCCAAGCTTTAGTTCCGTCTGTATTCCTGCCCTGTCTGTCACCCACAAATGTCAGTGGTGAAAATTTTTGTGGGCACACCGAGTTGAACACCGAGGGGATACATCGGACTGAGTGGGTCTCTCTAACCCTGTGAGCATGTGTTCCAAATCCCTCACTAGTGAGCTCTGGCTGCTCTTCAGGGTGTGACTGTGTATGCAGAGAGCTGATCTGATGCAGTTTTAGGGTCTGTAAAACGGAAAGAAACCATCAACGAAATGAAGCTGTCAACTTTAATAAAAATAATTGAAGTCAGTTATTCATGTTTTTGTGTTTTGAGTACAATACATGATGTTTCCACAATATTTTGCTTTAAATTCTTGCAAGCCAATGAAATACATGTTCACTTAAAACTCAAGTTAAAAAAATTCAAAATTTTAAACCCTTACAAATAATTATTAAATTTTCACGCTTTTCGTTAACCTCTGAGGAACGTATCATTAGTAGCAGGGCAAGAGTATCTGTAAACAGCAAATTTAATTTAATTATTCAATCTATAAAAATTTCAGTTATTTTGTAGATAATTTCCTTTGTATTTTTCAGTTTCTCCTACTAGAAAGCTTTCAATGGCAAGATGCAGGTACATTTCTTTTGGATTTTTTTTTTTTTGTGGAACCAGGGATTGAACTCAGCCCCTTGTGCTTGCCAGGCAGTCTTTTGGATGTTTTGTAGTTGTTAAAGTCTAAATATAATGAACAAGTATTACTTGACATGAGCTTGTGTTAAGATGTCAATAATAACAAACATTTGGAGCATACAAAGGAGCTCTTTAGGGCATACAATGATCAGATCACTAAAGTAAATACGACCTTTTATTCAGAAACAGCTAAGAATTGTGGATCATGTGATGTGTATAATGCTGCACACATATATATGCTCTTCTATGAAGAACATTGTAGGCTAGATAAAATGTAGGCCATAGGGCAAAACTGAATGCACCTTGAACCCCTGCAATTACTGAAAATTTCCAAATCTATTTTTCAGTTTCCTTACTTTGAATCTGTGTATGACAATAGTACCTAACTCTTCAAACTGTGATGAGGTAAATTTAATGTTGAAATGCAAGTTTTTGAATGTGCTGGACACATTCACAGGCATCAGAGGAATGTTACAGATGGTGATGCTGGTGCAGCAGGCATAAAGGAATATGAATGAGATATCTTTGGAAAATAATTGAATTTTTTTATTCTATCAATTAAAATACAGATCTTCCATGTCTCTATTTGCTATTCATTTATTTATTCATTTATTTTTATGTATTTAGTACAGGCTCTACAGGGTTAAGCTACAGAGGTCATACTTGTAGTGATCCTTCTCTTTTCAGCTTCTGAAGTGCTGGGATTATAGGTGTGTGCCACCATTCCCAGTCTCAGTCGCTGGCTCAGCATGCTCTGTGGGTGGGGTTGGCATGGCAGACCAGGGACAGAAACCCAGTCCTTGCGTTTGCCTAAGCAGGCACTTTTATCCACTGAGCTATCTGGCCAGCCCTTCTATTTTTTTTTTTAATCAGATGATTATAACTTCATATAGTGTTGAAAATATTATGAGAAGATGAGTGTCCAACACTGGTAAGTGAAATGCCATGAGACATTTGATTTATTGATGATAGCATAATTCTTTTGTTTATGTTTTAGCCCCTCAATTGTTTTGTTTTGTTTTGTGTAAGGAATAAAATCCACATCTCTGCTACATATCAGTATCCTTCTTTAATCTATATTATTCCTTATCCCCATTCAATTTCAAGATTTGCTTATAACAAAAGTTATTAAAATTGTGAACTGAATTGGTAAAAATCTAAGAGAGTATTTGGTCATAAACTTTGCATTTTTCTTTGTGCGGAAATAAATTTTGAGACTCCATTGTTAGACCAGGTCTTTGGATTTAGATTTGTTACCTTCTCTTGTCACCTACCAATTCCAAACTCCACTTACCCAACTACTTTTACTTCTTCCACTTATCTTGTCTTTCTGTTTTGGTTTTGATCCATTAAACTCCCTTGCTTAACTTTTGATTCCATTTTATATCCTTTATTGGCTGAACAGTTATGACTCTGTTTTGTTCTTATTATAATCATTCATGCTAGCTTCCATTATTATCTTTGCATAGTTGCTCTAGATCCTAAAACAGGGGCTTTCAAAATAATCTTCTTTCTCATAAACCAGAGAAAATATAATCTAAAGACCTTGCAAACAGTTTAGTGCTGGACTGGCATGAAGATAAATGTGCAAGTATGTTCGCGGCACTCATCTGTGATGCCTGCTAGTATCTTCAACTCAGTTGTGGTAGGGGAGTTACAATAAAGATCAGAAAATAATATGAATCAAGACTCATTTCTTACATAGTTCATTGTAACATAGTTGTAAACACATGTAATTATTCACAAGATCAGTACTTCTAACATTATACTTTCATCTTTCTCCTCCTATGTTTTGTCACTTTTTCCATAACTTTAATAATTTGTATATATATTCTATATACCACAATATGGCACTAGATGAAAACATTTTTAGTACAATATAAAGTCACAATACTATATTTCATATCTATCTACATATGCTATTTATGTCAGGGTTCATTCCTTTGCAAATATCTTAATTTCATTTGTTACTAGTTTATTCTCACCTGGAAAAACTTAACATTTGATATGATTTACATTGATAAAACATTTCCATCTTCACTTTGAGAATTATTTTCTCTTTTTGTAGACAGATGTTCAAAAATTCTGTCTTTATTTAGAACTTTAAAATGCTATTTATTTTATCTTTTTTGTTTTTGTTGTTGAGATAGGGTTTCACCATGTAGTTCATGCTGGCCTTGAACTCATTGTGTAGCCCAGGTTGGCCTCAAACTCACAGTGCTCCTCCTGCCTCAGTCTGCCAAGTTCCGTGGTTATACATGTGTACCACCATGTCTGGCCAACATTCAGTGGACAATTGAATTGTCTGTTTTTTATTATTTTTCTCAACTAAACTAATACATTCTTTTCTTTGCTATCACTCTTTTCTTGCTCCATAACACTGATTTCCAGAAGCTTGCTCATAGCGTTTTGTACGTTGCATGTTATTTGTGTGTATACATTTATGTGGTTTGTTATTTAATTGAGCCTGGATTTGTTATTTACCATTTTTAAATAAAATGTTTAGAATTTACAGCCACTGCTTTTTTGAAACCCATTTTCTGTTTCTTTTTACAAAATAAAATGGTTATATATTATATTGCTTAATATTTTTGTAAAAGTCACTGATACTTGATGTATTTTTCGGGGTTTTCCTACTGCTTGACCTTGACATACACTATGTCTTCACCAGAGTCTCATCTCTTTCTAGTATGAAGTAAAATTTCTATTTGTGCACAGGTGATTTTGCCTTTTCCATTCAGTTTTTTAATATGGTTATTTCATTCTGAATACTTTAACTTTCTTTTGATGGTAATTTTGGCATCTTTGGGTTATAGATAATTCACTGACGAAGATAATATTATTTTCTTCAGCCTGACTAAACTTCATGATGTCCCTCACTTCTTTGTGCTTACAGAGTTTAGATGGGCTAACTATAAGGTTAGTCCTCTATTGTCCATTTTCTTAAGATCATTTCCTTAAAAAAATTATGAAGTCGTAAGTTCTGTCTGTCCCTTTACTATGTATCATGGGCAACAGCTGAAGTTGGAAATTGATCATCTGTGGGAGGGCAAGACAAGGACTCAGTGCCTAAAGCAGTCAGGCTACCTCAGTCTTGAGAGAAGCATCCTGCCTGGACAATTTCAGTTATTAGTCACTAGGCAACTTCGTGTCTGATTATACTAACCTTGCTAGAATATAAATAAACAGCCTTATTGCTGTTCTTTGGGTATTTTCCCATCAGACAAACAGGCCTCCACTTGAACCCAGCTCTTGACTCTTGTCTATCATATCCTCATTCCTGCTGCCTTTTCTATTCAGGGTACAGTGAGATACCAATGAATAACCACAATGGAAATTATCCTTAAAGTTCTCTATCAATTTTTCAGCACAAAGCAGTGTCTTTCATGGTTCTAGGATCTACACCTTTGAAATGTAATCATCCCTGAAGACAATATCACATCTCCTAATTTCTGAATTTGTGTGTTTAACTTTGGTGGATATTCTGTTATAACCTGAAAAACTAACAGCACAAAGATATGAGTAATTTTTCATAAATATATTTGGTTTATGATATCTCCTATCCTAAATTTTAGCTTGTCATCTGCCCTTCTTCTATAGAGCTTAAGTAAATTTATTCTGACTCTTCTCCTTCTGTGATAGCATAGAATGAAGATTTCTTTGTCTTTTCTATGAAGGAGAACTTTTGAAATGGTAAATTATTACAGCCTTGGCTTTCATAATATTTTATAGCATAATAATTCTCTCATTCATGTAATACATCATCTCAGTAGTTCATCTCAATGATTTCTAGACATATACTATACTTTTTCCCTAAATAAAATAGTTTTTGGCTACTTTCCTTCTTTTTTCCTCACATGTGTTATTTCCCTCTTAGTGTAGTAGTCTAATAACTTACTTATGAGTAAGTCAAACTCAAAAATCCAAGATAGGAATTACCACATTGCTTCATTATACCAA
Organism: Octomys mimax; assembly: GCA_002564305.1. Classification (NCBI taxonomy): domain Eukaryota; kingdom Metazoa; phylum Chordata; class Mammalia; order Rodentia; family Octodontidae; genus Octomys; species Octomys mimax. The sequence goes on along the minus strand of NDGM011137401.1, from coordinate 13,602 downwards.
CACTTTTCAGCTATTTATTTTTGGAGGTTTTATTTTGTTTTACATTATTAAAAATAGCAGCTATCTGAATATTATCTTCAATTCCATTCATGTATTAGTTTGTTTACCAGGTTCTCCTGGATATCTTTGCATTCTCTATCATAATCTATAAGTATTGTAAAATCTCATGTAAAACTATTATTACTTCTGAACTAGATGACTACAGTGAGTCCCTAATCTGTTTCAATGCCTAACAACATATGCTAGCTTAAAATATAAGCTCATTTGTGAATAAAATGACATTAATGTACTAGAAATCTTAAGAATTCTGTATTTTATATACAATGTGGTTTATACACAATATTGTATGTATTGCATAAATAATATATTGTGTATGTTATACATTTATATATTATATAACAATGTATATAATGAATTATAAATATATATTTATAAGTGATAATATATAGTATACAAAATGTATACTTACAATATTGTATATACAAAATATATAATACATCTTATACACAATGATTTTCTGGGTGTAGAATATTTAATTTTAATTTGTAGATTTCAAAGCATGAAACAAAGTGATACAAATGACAGTTATAGGGTTTTGTGGGAAGACTGAATTAAAAACTAGAAATGTACAAAGTATCCCAACATCAAGTGTGTTAAATAGTTGAGTCCACTCGCGTTGCTATAAAGGAATCCAATTAACTAAATGGTTGACAAACCACAGAAGTGTAATTCTCACAGCCCTGGAGGCTGGAATGTGCGTGCCCCGTGGCAGCGCAGGGTCTGAGAGAAGCCCACTTTTGGTTCACAGATGGAAGATGTCTGTTTGGTGTCGTTACACAGCACGGAAGGCAAAGAGGCTTTCTCCAGCATCCTTTCTATCAAGGTGCTTGAAATAGGGAAATGGATAAAAGTTCCTCCAATCTTAGATACTTATTGGAAAATAAAAATACAATGACTATCTTTAAAAAACAAATAACATCACTTTCATCTTAGAAGTTCAAAGAAGTAAAATTTAATAGTAGTAACAAATATCCAGATCCAAGCTACGGCAGTTAGGGCCTTCTACGTGCCACAAAGCGCATGTGTGCATGGTGCGTTTGCAGATAATGCATAGGAGCAGGTGGATGTTGCAGGCTGCAGTTCGCAGGAGCTGCACCCACCGTGAAGGCACTGGGACAGGGTCCTTCTTTCTTTCTGCTTCCTAGCCCACAAAATATGTGCACCTTTGCTCCCCCACACCATCCTGGCTTTGACATTCTGCCTCACCCGAAACAGCATGAAGTGAGACCTCTGATGTTGTGAGACAAAAATAATCTTTTTTCCCTCTTTAGTTGTTTATTCAGTTATGCTGTTACAACTAGAGAGGTCTGAAAATCACAGAGTGTATGAATGGTGAAATCGCTGAAGGAAAATCATCAAAAATGTATTCTTCAAGGATGTCAAGATGAGCCTGTCCTATTGACGGTTTCCCGTTGCTTCTGTCACACACCATGCAACTCTGACACATAAGTTTGTGATTACTTTAATCCTTTTTGCTTTCCCTTCTACACCAGGTTTGCCCTCAAATACATATTTTAAATATATAAATATTATCATTAACTATTCATATTTATCTCAGATCATCTCTAATTAATAATTATAAAAAGTTTAACTACTGAGGTTACTTAGACATCAAGAAAGTTTCAAAAAGAATCCCAAAGATTTTTATGTCAATCAAAAATGACTTGTGGGAATATAGTAATTCATTTATCACTTAGCATTACAACAAAAAGCAGAATGTTTCCTGCAACCATCTGATGGTCAGATTGATCTTTTTGGAACTATCTACCTTATAAATATTCAGACAGGCAAAAATGAGAACTATTCCCTGATACTTTAAATCGTAAGAAGTAATATATATTATATACAGGTACACATATACATAATCTTTTGAATCAACCTTTTAAAGTCACAAGGTACAGATTATTAAATCTGGAAAAGGAAAATCACAAATGCAAGCAGAAAATTAACATTTATATTACTCTGTGTGTTGTCTTCCAAAAAACATTCACAAGACTAATTATTTTCTCTAGTGCTTTGCAACTCTACACTTGGGCACAAAGACATTCTTTTCAGTTTATCTTTCACAAACACAAAAGGATTGTAGGTCTTAAATAATTCACGATGCCCAGAGCACACAGCTGCATTACCGGAAACCTTACCAAAATGAGAAACAACCACTCTTGAAATCAGAAAACACTCCAGTGGGGATTTTGCTAGCTGACAGAATCCATGACATTTAAAGAAGTTTCTATAACATGGATTAACATGTCAAAGGTAGACTTTATTTTTGCATAAACTCTTCCCATTGCAGTAGGATAAATTATACAGTATATTGAGAATTAGAAGAGTTGAATTTTTTTTAATTATACCTAATAGATTTCTTAGGGCTCCTCCTTTTGAGGACCCACAGTCTTCCAGAAGGAGGATTTGTCAGCATTCTGGTTGGTTTTATTTGCAGCAGAACTAGTATAGATAGAGTGTGTTGAGTATTGTAACAAAGACCTCTGTGATGATATTCTTCCAAACCATGTGAAGTGAAGTGGGAGGAGTTCAGTTAGGCTCAGGAAAGTTAAGGTGACAAGAAACTCAACACAGACACATCAAGTGGAAGGGAAGCTGTGCATGTCGCTTGTTTTTGTTTTGTTCATAAACCAAAGACTACGTCTTACTAATTGGATTTTAAGCAAGATGAGAGAAATGGAACATTATGGGTAGATACTGTGGTAAATACTTTTTGGCAGTTGGAATAGTAAAAGTTTATCTCAAAAAATAAAATGCAATAATGGTTGGTCACAGTAAAACTGTGAAAGTATCTAGAGTATCATTTAGTATTACTGGTGTAAGACTCGTTTTAAATTTCCACCAAAAAAAAAATCGTTTTAAAAATTTTATTTATTTATTTATTTATTTGGCAAGCTAAACCCACCGTGAGGGTGGGGCTGGCGAGGTATACGGTACCAGGGATCAAGCCATGGTCCCCTGTGCCTGCCTAAGCTTCCCTAAGCAGGTACTAAAATCGCTGAGCTATCTCACTGGCTTTACTCGGCTAATTATTTAAAAACTAAGTATAGTGAGTTAATGTTTCTTGTTACATTTCTTAAAAATAAGTCTCTATGTAACTGTATATTGAAATAGTTATATATAACAAAAATTATCATTTAGTAGTAATATATCAGAGGTAATACACAAATAATAGTTACTAATATTAAATTCATCATAGTCTATTTTTTCCTGTGACAGGAGTTAACAAAGAGTTAGTAGATAAATATGTTGTTTTCTTATATGGCCATGGGGAATACCAAAATTCTGTTAATGACAAAATTGGAGAGAAAACATTGCACGAAATAGACGGAACTCTGGGGCTCTAATACTGTTGCAGTCATACATTTGCTGAGTCAAACCTGAAAACAGTGGAAAATGATGATAAAACAATAAATTATTGTTCTAGTCCAACCTCACAGCTAAAGCAGGCAAATCTTATTATAGATTCTAGTTATTATTATATTAAAGCAGTAGAGTTAACAACACTATGGCCCTTGGTCTCAGGAAGCACTAATTCAATACATTTGATAAGAGTTACATGATTTCATAGTCTGAAAATTTAAAAAAATCTAAGGATATATATTATATATAAATAAATATATATAATATATAATACATATAATGTATATTATATATATAAATAAAAGATCTAAGGATATATCTATCTATATCTATCTATCTATAGATATATATATATATCCATATATGTATTTGGTATAAGATCTCACTATGTAGCCTGGACTCACAGGTGCTCCCCCTGTTTTCAGCCTCCCCAGTGCTGGGAGTATGGCCATACATCACCACACCTGGACTCAGTGCCAGGTGAGGCGTGTGGTTCTGGGTATCAAATCCTGGTCTCTGCACTTGCCTAAGCAGGCTCTTAGTCCCCCAAGCTGTCTCACCAGCCCTAATCTAAGGATATTGTAGAAATCAACTTATGAATAAAATCTGAAGATGAATTTTCTACTGAGAGTTAGGTGTACTAGAAGCAGCGCTGGCTCATCAATGACTCTATTATAAAAAACATCATAAAGCATTTAAGGAAATGAATTTTATGTTACTATATTTAAAATGTGAGTACTGTACATTTCAACAATATTTTTATATTATTTTTGATGTATTTAGGAGAGGGTCTACAGTACCTACAGGGTCTCACTATAGAGATTGGACTTGTAGTAATCCTCCTGTTTTCAGCCTCACAAGTGCTGGAATGATAGGGTTGTGCCACCACACCCAGTCTGAGTCACCACCTCAGCGTGCCCTGAGAGTGGGGCCAGCCCACCAGGGATCAAAGCCCAGACACTGTGCTCTGTCTAAGCAGGCACTGTAGTCCACTCATCTATCAGGCCAACCCAACAATATCTTTAATGATTGTGTGAATATGGTGGTTATTGTTATTTGCCATGATAGTTCTTTCTGGAAAAATATCCAATTTTTATTAAATATCTTCAAAGTATATGCTACACTTGCTTTTGCAAAACATTTTGAATTATGTAAGGAATATCAGAAGACAAATTAAGTTATGGTGAATTAAAGACAAAACAACTCTTAAGTAGTAATTCTCTGTGGAATTGTAAATAATTTTTTGTCTTCAGGAAATTCAACATCTACTACGTTAGATTGTTCAGTATTAATCTTTAATTTCCTTTAACATTTTATGCATCTTTTATTTCTAATGCTTGTGATTCAATGAACTGTTTTTTTTCAAAGAGGATCTTTTAAATAAGAAAGATACTAACCACAAAGTAATAATTTTTCCATAGTGAAAACTTTATCAGCATGCTTAAAATATTCCAAAATCTGATTCTTTTCAATTATTAGTCAATTTAACTAAATATTGTTCCTTTATAATAAACACAATAGTCTCATAAAGAAATAATGCTTTACTAAAAAATGGTGCATCATGCTCACTATGTTAATTAAGTTAGAACATTTTGGTCTTTTAAAGGAAGAAGAATGTTCTTAATTTTACACAGCAAAAGCTGCTGTTATTACTGCATTTGAAGTATTAAAGTTTATATGACTATGTAATTGAAGGAGATAAAATATTTAGATAAATTTCCTGAATAGTGAAGTGACTGGGACGTCCACAGTCACCAGGCCAGCAGCGTGTGGTAGACGACGGGCTCCTGCTTCATAGGCAGACATGTCTTAGCTCTATTTTCATGAGGCAGAAGGATGCGTATGCGGTGAAGTGCTGACTGCACCCGAAACACTCCACTCTTGGGCCAAAATAGTCTATCAAAATGGCCTATCAAAGTCCATGAACCTCAAACCATGATACTAAATGGTAGGATTTCATGTATGAGCTTGAGGGCGAACAAACACTGTCTCTCTTATTCTGCCTCTGGACTCCACCCCAAAAAGTCTAGGTCCTTTTCATCTTCAGAATATATTCATTCAATAAAAGCACCCACCAAAGAAAGGCATGGTGGAATATACTCTTCTAACACCAGCTATTTAAGAAGCTAAAGCAAGAGAAATCCAAATTTGAGGCCAGCTTTCAAGGGCAATACCTTGAAAGTACAGAGAAAGTACAAAACAGCAACACACATCTTAACTGTTCTAAAATCCAAAGTCCAAAGATTTATATAGATATTACCTAAATTGTATATGATGAGATTTATTCATAGAAAATTGCTTTATGAGCATAATTCACTTTATCTTAGCCAAAGGCCAAAAACAAAAATGATACAAATACAATTCATACATAGGAAAATGTTTTCTACCTATGATTTTCTCACCTGTAACAAATGAAGTGTTTCCAAAATACAAGGAAGGTACATGGATAGAACAGATAATACCATTTTACAAGAGAATAATAGGAAAAACATAAATGAGGACAAATTTATGAAATCTAAAACTAAAATAGAAAAACAACATGTCTTAAAAATTAAGAATATTCTTCTTTGTCTCTTTAATTTTTACAATCACTCCTTCACTGAAAAAAGTGGTGGGAGGGGGTCTTGGGAATGGAAAAAAATGGGAGAAAGGAGGAGGAATCCAAAATAATTAATAATTATATATTTATATATTGGATCTCAAAAATTAATATAAATATTATGTATTGAAAACATATACTTAAAAAGTAAATATTCTCTCTGACTGATGCATCATCCCACACCTCTAGAGTGAAAGTTGCATACTCTGGGTACCCTTAGGGCGCCGTCACAGACATCTGCAGTGTATTTTGAAGCCATCTTGGCAGCGACCTTGGTCCCAAAGTTGTGCCTTCGGAGGCTGGATCTAAGATACCTTCATCCCAGATGTGTGTCTAGACCTCTTACTTGTAGTAATTCAAGCCTGGGACTCAAGGATCTCCAAGTCTCACATCCTTGTTCTTCTAAATCTGCATACCAGCATCCAAGACATCNCAGGGCACACTTCATACTGGGACAGGGACCACTTTGGGAGGCCCACATGAGGCTCCAGAAGACGGGCCTCAGTGTTCACAGCGTGCACTAGTGGTCCTGCAGGGTCTCAGGGAACCTTCTCTGAATGCTTTCCACCCTCAGGGACACTGTGCTTTAGATCTGGATAGGGAGAAAGTCCCTGATGAATTGCCAAATCCTCTCACCACCTTTCTTCCACGGCCTTAGAAATTAGCTCCTAGCTGGTGTTCAACAGAAAGATCCATAGTCCTTGCCATACATGGAATGTTCTTTCCTTGCCATATTTTCTCATTTTTTAAAATAGAGATGGACAAAATATATCTGAGACTTTAAATTCACTTGTTGTTATTGTTTTTCTTTTAATGTTACTTAATCTCATCTCTAGGTCCTATCTCTTCTCCAGTTTACTGTCAAGATAGAGAAGAAACCGGATTATCCACACCGCATTTTTCTTATATATTTTCTTAGCCAAGTATCCAATATTGACACTCACAAGTTCTACCTTATTGCCAAATGCTAGGATGGGAACCAAGCTCTTTGCCACTCTGAAAATAATGGCCTTTCTTCCAGGTCCAGTTTTCTCATTTGCACGTGAACTTTATTAGAACAACCTGCTACAACAGTTTGCTCAAAACTATATATATGTTTTCAATGAAGAGTGAGGCTTTCTCTGAAGGTATTCTGTTTCTTTCAAGTCTGTCCTTTGCTTCTCTTTAAAAAGTCCTTTCCTAAGGCTGCAGGGACCTGGATCTGATCCCTGGCATGCTGTACTGGCCCTGCCCCTGGGACACACTAAGACAGCGAATGAGACCCGGCATGGTGTTGCATGCCTGTAATCCCAGCACTTAGTGCGCTGAGGCAGGAGGATCACTGGGAGTTCAGATTAGTCTGGGCTACAAAGTGACTCAAGGCCAGCCTGAACTACTTAGCATGACCCTGTCTCAAAAAGACCAAAAGTCAATAAATAAAGAATATAGGCTTTTCCTGCCATGCCCTTCAAAGCCCTCCAGTCTTGTGCATTACCAAGTTGAATCTGCTTCGCTTGATCAGGTGTTTGTTCAAGCAGAACTCCTATTTCTTGGCACCAATTTTAAGTCTTAGCCTGCTGGAAGGCCTCTACAGGCCAGCAGATGGGGGTGGCTCATTGGAAAATGAATGCGTTTCTCAGAGTCCAGGGGGCTGGCATCTCCACAATCAAGGAGTGTTCACTGACTGCTCCCCGCATGCCTCACAGAAGCATCTTCTTCCTTGAATCACGGGGCACAAATGATCCCTAAGAGGGCTGGCATCTGGTTCATAATCAATCTGCACCCACTCATGAGGACTCGACGTCCCCAGTGACACCAAGTACCAGCTGGATGTCAAGACAGATACTCATTTTGAGGGGACACAAACAACTGCCTATTTCTCAATAAGTGAGAAAAAGAATGAGAAATAATAAAGTAAATGAACAAGTTAAAAATAAAGCTTGGGGGAACTACCTGCTCGGGTCCCCCTCCTGTCCCTCTCTTGGACAGGAGCTTTCTTTCTATCAATAAATATATTCTGCTCATAAAAAAACCAAAAATAAAGCTTATTAGTGAGAGGATATTAGATGTACAGAAGCTTCCAAAGATCTGGGGATCAATTTGAAATGACAACTATGTCACTTGAAACACCAGTGTACTGTTTGGAAAACATAACAGATAAAACTTAGAAGGAAAATAGTGAAGCCAAAACTGAATTAAAATTCTTCTTAAAGTCTCAATAAAGTAAAAGTAGATACATGAAAAATAGGAAGGTAATAAGGATCTAGGAGTTATTGCTCTTATCCAAAAGTTTCATAATCTAAAAGTAAAAGGAACAATAATAATTTAATAGGTAACCAACATACTTTTAAATGCTCTGTTACAAGCATTTTGACTGTCTCTAGTTTCTATAAGTTTACAATGAAACTTTGAAAGTACAATTTTGTTTTCCATTTCAGTGCTGTATCACAGAACCATTTTAAGTTATGAGCAATATAATCTAAGTAAAGATTCGTTTTTAATGCCAACAGATAAGTAAAAAGAGTTCCTAGTATTATCAGCAACTACCTGTTAGGCCTGGGAAACATACTTAGCGGTGCTGTACATCATTTTCCTGACAGTATTCATCTTTTGAAATAAATTTAAGGTAATTTTGATGTTCATAAAAGCCACACTTCTGCATGATTTTTTAGGACAGAGAAACAATAATGATTATGAACATTAAACATAATCAACACAAGTTCCAAGTCAAAGTACCACCCTCCAAAAATTGTATTTGCTGTTTAGTCAGAATTCTTATAAACAACCACACTGGGTTCACTGGCTCAGCTGACACATTTGATTATATTTTAGAATTTATCTCTATCTATTTTTCCTGCTACGATAAAATATCATGAACTGGGGAGTTCACAAAAGATAGATATTTAAGAGATTAAGAAGTCCAAAATTAACAGCCTGACAGATGTCAGGCGTGGCCGGCCGCTCTCGATGCTCCACGAGGGGGTACTTCCTGCAAGCGGTAGAAGAGTGCAAGGGCTCCAGTTAGTTTCTCGAGGGCATCGTCCCTGTTCCTGAGAGCCGCTTCCAGCCCGATCACATGCCAAAGGCTTCGTTTCCTAACGCTGAATCATGCTTAATGGATTAGCGCTTCAACAGCTGAATCGCAAGAGCACGCGAGCAACCAGACAAAAGCAGCATCCTGCGGAGGACAAAAAGAAAGAAAGCAATCTCCACGCCAAAGAAGCAGGTTCACTTGTTTAGCACCGCATCTCCACGTCTAGGTATTTTATTTCTGATATTGAATTTGAAATTTCATTTTAGAGATAACATTCAAAAACTTTCATTGTATATCCATTTACTCACCAAACTAAATCTTTAGAGTCATCCTAGAATCGAAGTCTGCATCACACAGGCGCAGCGTAGGAGCTCCAGAGAAAAGCCCACTGCGTCTCCTGGCTCCTGCCTCTGCACCGCCCCGCCCCCAGCTTCCTGTCCAACAAGTGTAGGTACCAAACTATATTTTTATAAACTACTTGAGCATTAATCTCTGTCTGTGTCAGCTTACCAAAGGAATGAAACCCAGAGAAGTGTTTCAGAGTAAACAAGAACTGAATTAAAAGCTAGAGAAACATAAAAAAAATGGCGACATTTGATTTAGATGTAATCCCAATTTAACTATGCCCATGTAGGTAATGTTCAGTTGTGCTGCATTAAGTATATCAAGAAAAGGTAAAGTCTCAGTTTTAGAATAAGGACACTTTCTTATATGTTCAAATAAATTTAAACAATGAGCTTCATGTCTAATCTGAGGGAAGCATTTCAATTTTTCCTTTGGTGAGTATTTTTGTTGACACATTTTATTATATATCTTACATTTATGACTTTACCTATAAGTATATATTGTATATAAAACAAAATACAGTTACTATATACTTCTGGTTAATGAAATAACAAATGATTGCCAGATATCTACAATGTTTATGAAAATCAAATACTTTTAGAAATAATTTTATAATGCTACATATAGATTTAAACTACATTAATGTAACTGAATTACAGTCATATGATACAGTGATGAAAGAAACAGGGTTAGCCCAGGAAAAGCAGAGTAAAAATCGTGTGAATTTACCACTTGATTAAAGCTACACAGGATCTGGGACGTAGAACTGAGACATCTAAGGGCAGCTATCACAGGGAAGGAGCTGGGAGAAGTAAGATTTGGAAAGAGAAGCAGTAACATATCTGGTACCTGATCACATCTGCTACTACTTCTTTATGTGGAGCGCTAGACACTGATTGAAGGAACCCTTGCTTGCTGCACACTATTACTGATATAATCTATTTAGCACTATAGCAAAATAATCATCACTATCACAGATTTTGGTTTAAATAAGGTAATGCAAAGCACAGAGAAATACCATGCAAAAACATGCAGACAACTTAACTTCTTCAGAATATCAGAATCTACAGGGCTGACTTTAGAGAAAGTTGTTAGTACAATGTACGTGCCTTAATCATTGTGCCCAGAGCTTTTACCCAACTGGGATATTTCTCCTTTTTTGTTTTGTATTTTAGTACAGGGTCTACAGGGTCTCACTATGAAGATCAGATTTGTAGTGATCTTCCTGTGTTCAGCCTCCCAAGAGTTGGGATTACAGGAGCACACCACCATGCCCAGTCTCAATCCCTGTCTCAGCACACCCCAGGGGGCGGACCGGCATGGCATGCCAGGGATCAAACCCTGGCTGCTGCATCTGCCTAAACAGGAGCTTTAATCCGCTGAGCTATTTAGCCATCTCTCCTATTTTTTTCTTCATGAAGTAACTTTGGCTTATTAAGATATACACAATATTGGAGAAAATGACCTCTTTCATTGTTTACTATTCTATTCTAGAGTTGTCAGACATCCTTGGCACAGGCAGCTTTGCTCATTTATGGGTTCAACATAAATGTCTAAATGTCAAGATGACATACTTTTTAAAGTCATTTAACTTTACTTCTTAGAACCTAAAGCACGAGCAGTACTCGCATTTCCCAGTGTTAGGTAGGGTTCTCGTTACGTTATCCTTCAAGATAGACATAGTGAAGTTACTCAGATGGCCCCAAAAATGATGCAAAGGAGCTTAACTGCACTTATGTATTTCAATCTACCATTTGTTCTCTGCCTTGGCAGAAAATCTTAGCAAACACTTGTCTACCTGTTTCAAGGTAGCCAAAGAAAAATAATTTTGAAGAAAATACTTTATTGCTTCAAAATATCTTCCTAACACTTTAAAATGGTTGTCTACCTACATTATTTTTATGGAACCTGAAGTTAATTTTCCTCTTTTTATAAATGCAAAAGCTAAAATATAGCAAGTTATTTGACTAAGCCAAGGCCACAGGAAAATCAACATTTTCTTTATGAAGTATAACCTATACTTCATAGGTTATATGAACATTTGATATAACATAGGTTATATCAACATTTGCTTGTTCACTTCCTCGCTACAGGGCCTATGTTACACTGGTATGACACATAAGTTATGTATCTTAACCATTTATGAAAACAAATCTTTCCCTCATACATATGTCAAATCCTTTTTATTATAAGGCAACCATATATAAATTTTGTTATCCAATTGTTTTTCCAGCATAACACAGCCATGGTCTTTTAGAATCAATGAAAACTCTGAGATTTAATCCTCCTTACAAGATTACAAATTAGCTTTTTAATTTTATTATTATTATTTTTTCCTACATCATCTTTCTATGTAGTTTGCACTCATAGTGATCCTCCTGTCTCAGCCTCTCCAGTGCTGGGATTATAGGTATGTGCCACCACTCCCGGTCTCGGGGCTGGCAGAGTGTCAGGAGGTTCCAGGTGAGCACGGCATGTGGTACCTGGGATGGAACTCAGGACCTTGTGCTTGCCAGGTGGGCACTTATGCCTCCGAACTATCTCCCTAGCCTACAAATTAGCCTGTTACAGTGCTTTTCTGTATGTATATGTTATATATGTAATATGTCACACCTACCATCACAACAGATAGGCTGTTCAAAGTAGAAACAAAACAGAATTTATTTTTCTCACAAAAGGACAGAAGTCAAACAGTCTTGGTTCCGCATCCTACTCTCCACTGCGTGATACGGTCAGGCTCAGATAGCGCCGCACAGGCGAAGGGCGCAGCGCGGGGAGTGATCTGCATTGACGCTTTCATCTTATCAAGAGCTGCTGCTAATCTTCTCATGCTTGGTTCCTACAAGAGTGACAGAGAAAAGGAGATAACGAGACAGACGAAAAGAGAGACGGGCAGGAAAAGAGAAAAGGGAGAATTGTCTTTATTCTAGATTAGGGACAAATTTTCTCCAAAGTAGAGATAAATATATTAATTTACATTAGCCTAGAACAGTGCGCAACAGGTATTTTTAAAGCTTCATTACTAGGGAATGTCTCAAAATACAAATATTTGAGTATATGACTGTAAATGTATTTGCTCTGGGATACTGATAACAGGAATGCAGATTCAGGGAGAATTGTGCTCCATAGTACTATAAAAACAGTGTGTAAATGAATAATCATGTTGTGTGAACGCTGTCACTAGATACTCCTTTGATCTCTGTCTAGCTGCCATTTTTAGGGCACTTAGCAATGTTTTGAATATAAAAGACAAAGATATTCCATTAAGGTAACAAAGGCAGAGGAAGTTATACATAGGGACCTCAAACCCAAACTTAAAGTAGAGTAAGGACATAGGCTTTAAAAAGTTGGGCATGCTTATACCTGGTAATCTGAACAACTACTTTGAAGATATCAATATGCAGTGTAACAACTGTTCGTTGATTTCCAATCATCTTGTTTTGAAATTCTGTATCATTTTCAATATTTTAAAAAATGTATTCTTTTTAAAAGTTAAATAAATAAAAAGAATAAAATGAAAATTGCGTATACAACATAGATATAATTACTACCCTTCCTTTCATAGAATACAATCCAGATTTTGAACATACTGGAACTGGTTCATAAGTGCTGTTTAATTGTAATTCTCTTCAAAATATAGTGATGAAAATGTTAAAATGGAGCATTGGAAAAATGATGTTTCCATTTGCACATCTACAAAGTACACATTTTAAATTTTATTTATTTATTTATTTATTGGCAGAACCAGGGATTGAACTCAGGCCCTTGTGCTTGGCAAGTAAGTGCTTATTCTACTGAGCTATCTGCCCAGCCCACAAAGTACACAATTTTACATACACCTTTTTTTTTTTTTTTCGTATGTATTTGGTTGTTACAGGCTCTCACTACACAGCTTAGACTTGTGATGATCCTTCTATTTCCAGCTTCTCCAACACTGGGATTACAGTTGTGCACCTCCACACCCAGATTCTGGCAGGCTCAGTCCCGCCTGGGAGCAGGGCTGGCAGGGCTGACAGGGCATGTGGTACTGGGGATCTAACTGTGGTCCCTGCACTTGCCTAAGCAGGTGTTTTACTCCACTGAGCTATCTCACAGGCCCCTATATTGTTATTTACACTTCTGTGTAAATAACAATCCTTATGAAATATATTGAAAATGAATCTGGTGGTTGATTGGGGGAATTCTCGCCTTGACTGTCTGTGTGTGCTGATACCTGTGG
>NDGM011137398.1:0-10665 GCA_002564305.1 Octomys mimax | reverse complement strand
CTGCGCCTGGCCTGGGAGTGGTCCCACCGGCGCAGGCTAGCAGGAAGCTCTCCGCACACTCACAGGAGCTGGAGTGGGCAACTTCCAAATTTTAAAGATTGGTAATCAACACCTCATTATATAAATAAATGATCTGAAATTTAAAGCCAATAGAATTTGGCTTTGTGCTCTTCAGTATGATACTCTAGTTCAACTGGAAAAGGGATCAAACCAATATTTATCAAGTAGCTTCTGAGTGGAAACTCTGAAGTATGTATTAGACATGCTAGTGCTAACACTGTCCCTGCCTTTTGAGGAGTTTACAGACTAGTGAGAGATAAATCTATAAGGAGATACATTTCAATACATTTTTTTTTGTGAGACAATATTTTCTCATTTTGTTTTGGTGTCTTTTTGGCTTTTGAGCACTTTATGGATGTTTTCCACTTTGTTCTCATGTCATTTCCTTTTTTATAGTTAAGTCTATTGGTACAATTTAGACATATGTAATGATCACACTGATCATAGGGAATTTGGACCTGCACATTATAGATACTGATAGCTCATTTTTTTTATTCCCCTTCTCTCATTTCATCTTCTTTTCCTCCTTATAAACAGAACTTTGTTTACCTTCTCAGTTTTTTCTCTCTACCTTCCTTTCTTTCACCCACCTGCTATCCTAGTTCATTTCCTTTAAAGCACTATCTTTATGATAATTATTTTCTTCTCTTTGCCCAGTGGATTTTTTCATTGAGACAGTTTCTGTTGGTACAAATCTTCCTGTTGAGTAAGCCCTGTCTTTAAATCTCTATATATTATGATTTTTTCTTTTTCTTTCTTCTACATTTCTTCTTTTCTATTTTGTTCAAGCAGGTCATTTGAGTGTAACCACATGAAAACATGATTATTTTGTAAATCAGTATTCCTAGATGTTGCTGTTTTTAGAATGAGCTTTTGATCATTCTAGGTAGTCTCTGTGCCACACACCAGCCTGAGGTATACACTTCTCAAGACATTTCTGTTCTTTCGATTGTGCACAAGCCTGAACATGCACAGTGACTTTTACTTTCCATCTTACATGCAAAATAACCTATTTTTCAATATCTGAGTCCCAAAGGGGAAAAGTAAAACAATGGGAGATTGGGGTTGTTCTTCCAATCCCCTGGAAGTCATGTTAGCCAGAAGGAGATAAGTTTTCAAGACTAGGGGAGGAAAACTGCAGCCACAGTGGTCACCCCTCTGTTTGTCTGCACCTCTGTGGTACAAAAATGGTAACCGGCTCTTAGAATACAGATCCCCAATACTTGGAAAACAGGGTCCCTTTCACCCATCCTGTCTCCTGAAGGCTTTACTCAGCTCCAAGAACACAGACACAACTGCCTCTTTGGCTAGGGGAAAAGGGGCTTACTGCTGAGCTAAAAGCCAATACTGACTGACATTAATGATAATTTACTTTCTATCCTTTCCTATAGAAACTTCAAGCCTTCGCTAGTCTGCAGAGTTCTGCTTGCATCAGAAAGATTCTGCCACTGCAACTGTTCTCAGTATGGATAGGAAGATTCCTGGTGCTTCCCAAAATCTTCTTTCATATGTAACTTCTTTAGCCTTCAAAGATTTGCATAATCTTAACCAAACATATGCTTTTAGAGATTCCTTAAATCCAGCAAACACCTTTCCATAATTGTGTGAGTTTAATATCTTCCTGGCTTCCTCTCTCTTTAATCTATGAAGATGACAGCTTTAGTTTCAAATTTATTGCCTTCAGTCTTATACCAAACTGTATTCCTTCGTGACTTCTGTAAGAAAAAAATAAGTGATCACAGGAACAGCACATTTAGTTGTGTACATTTACTGTAGATATTTGGTTCATATGAGATTGTGGTGATAGAGGTCGACTACTTCTCAGAATATTATTCCTGTCTTGGCCTGCTCAACTTCTCTTGTTCAGGTGACCACTTACACTTCAATTTTTTTTTAAGTCTGTTCTTTCAATTTGTGCTCCACCTTATCAGACATAGCCACTTATAAAAGGCAATCTGGCTCCCCAAATGTGTTTATTAGTTTTCTATTACTATTGCAAAATATTATATATGTCACAATTCTAGAGGCTTACACAACACAAATACAGTATTTTACTCTTCTGTAGTTTGTGCATTTGACACAGCCTCGGAAATGTGGCTTAAATTAGTGTACCAGGAGTGAACATTCTGTAATTGCTAATTGCCAATATATTCCCCTGGACCAGTGAGATAGCTCAGCTGCCTAAAGCACCTGTTTAGGCAAGCTTAGGTAACTTCAGGGACCAGTGGTTCAATCCTCAGCACCACATGCTGCACCAGCCCTGCCCCCAGGATGGCTGAGCCAGCCACAGCAAAAAGCAAAAAAAAAAAAAAAAAGAAAGAAAAAAAATACTTTTCCCTGAAATCTTCATTCAGGTTATAGTGGTTGCTCACACTCCTTCACCAGTATCCTGATTCTCCTACCTTTAAGTTCAGCAACATTGCATCTCCCAAGTTTTTGAAAGTCATGATTTTCCTATTCTGCTTCAATTTTTCCCTTTTATTATTTATGTGATTAAGTTTAATACCATTAATTAAACTTAATTACTATTAAGGTATGTGTGATGATCATACTCACCATAGCGAATTTGTGCCATATGTGATAGACCTTGATTTGTCTTTTCCCCATCTTTCTTCCCTTGCCTCCCTTCAACCACTCTTGACCTCAAATAGGCTTTCTTTCCATTTTAACCCTATTTTCTCATTTTCCCCTTCTTTTTTCGTCCCCCCTTTCTAATTCCCCTTTCATTTCAAGCAATTTCTTCTCATTTCACCACATCTCTTGTACAACTTGGTTCTTATTTGCTCTTTAAAATTTTTCACATCAGTGGGCAAAGCAATATTTACATGTGTATATCTTTTTTCACTTATAAGTCACCATACTTATTTCACAGTACGGTGCAAGGTACATCCATTTAGGAAGACATGTCTCAAGTTTACCCTTCTCTATGGCAGAGTAGTATTACATTACATTAAAAAACTCATTTTCTATCCATCCAATATTTTATGGGCATTTGGGTTGTTTCCAAGATTTAGCACTTATAAACTGTGCCACTATGAAAATGGGTGCACATATACTTCTCTGGTAGGATGTTTTACATTCTTTTGCAAAAATAGCAAGAATGGGAAAAACCAGATCAAATGGGACTTCTTGGCCTAACTTTTTTGAGAAATCTTCACTTCCTCAACAGTAGCAGTCTACACTCCCACCAATAGTGGAGAGGGGTTCCCTTTTCCATGTAGCCCCACCAGCATTTGCTATTTATCATTTTTTTTTTAGTAATGCCATTCTTCCTGGAGTGAGATGAAATATAGGCATTGTTTTAATTTGCATCTCTTGAGTGATCAGTGATGTTGAACATTAAAATTATATACATCAGAACAGAAACTAACTCAACTGAAATTAAGAAAGTATTACAAAGAATAAATGGATCAAAAAGTTGTTCTTTTAAAGATTAAATAAAGTTGAAAAACTCTCATCCAACCCCATCATAAAAGGAAAAAAGAAAAAAGGATTCAAATTCATGCTATTAGGAATGAAATAGGTGATATTGCTTTAGATCATATAGAAAATCAATAGATCATCAATAGCTGTTTCTAGAATCTTTAATATAATAGGAAATGTATGAGAAATAGACACATTTGTGGATACGTGCAGATTTTCAAAGTTGAATCCAGAAGGGTAAAACAAATCTAAATAACCCAATATTATTTAGTGACATGAAAAATGTAGTTTAAAAATTTACCAAGAAAAGCTCTGGGTCTGATGGATTCTGTTTTTTACTTTTAAGGATCCTTGTGAGGGCCTTGGGTCAACTCAAGTAATCTAGGGTAACTTCCTTATTTTAAAGTCATCATCATATTATTAGCAAATTTAATGTCTCTGAAACCTTACTTTCATATTACTATATACCAATGTTTATAGTTTCCAGATATTAGCAACAGGACAATTTGGAGGGATGAAAGCCTACCCCATAATTATTTTTATTAAATTCATATGGCCTAACTGTGTGCTACTTTCATGCACCTTGGCATTTTAAGCCTTTTTGAAGGGCCACTTTCTCCTCTATATACAAACAAACTTCCTAGATCCATATCCAATGTGTGCATTTCATTTCATTCTCAGGAGGCCTAAAAGTTCTTCAGGGACGCAGTCTCTCTCACTTTCCTATCGTGTTCAGTTTTCTTTTTGGCACCTCACATGGAATATCTGTTCCCATTCTGTCAAGCTTCAGCACTCTAATGTGACACGATCAATCTCCAGTGATTTTTTAATTTGCTTTGGCTGTGCTGTGTTGTAGTTTTGGAGCCCCACAATCATCACTACCAGTACATTGGTTGTAAATTGACATAACATATTATGATTGGAGATGACCAATACAGTAGGTGCTATGGTGGTCCCTGGCCCCCCTTTCAGAAAGGAAGGACCACTCCCTAATTATGAGAACCCTGTAGAGTTGAAACTGTGATGGTATCAGCTGTGCTACACCTGGCTGGCCCAGGGAGCAAACATTTGGTTACTGATAAAAATGGATTATGTAAGGCTACAAAACTTGTACCAACTTGGGATAACTTTAATGATCCTTCCAAGCTCCATTTTTCTATAGGTTGGTAGAACCTTTGTTGAGATTAATTTTTTTTCTCTATTTTATGGAAGGGTAGAGGGTGTTTAAGGTGTCACTTCTAGATTGGACTCATAGTGATTTTCCTGTTCACAGCCTTCCAAGTGCTGGGATTACAGGTCTGTGTCACCATGCCCAGTCTCAATCTCCTTTCAGCAAGCCCCAGGGGCAGGGCCAGCACTGCAGGCCTGGGGGATCAAACTTCTGGCCTTTGTTCCTGCTTTCAGGTGCTTTAATCCACTGAGTTATTTGGCCAGCCCTGTGGTTAAAATTAACGTACTGTTTTCTTGCTTGTTTGTTTGTTTTTGTACTGGGAATCGAACTCAGGACCTTGTACTTGCCAGGCAGGAGCTTATGCCTCTGAGCTATCTCCCTGGCTCCTTAAGACACTTTTTACCTTTCTCTTATGTCCAGTTTTCTTTTTCACCTCACTGCAATAGGACTTATGTCTATAATCATTCTGTACATGTATCTATACCTGAGAGACAGCATTCCCAGGAAGCCAGCTTTCAACAAGTGAATTACATTTGAGCATATTTTTTAAAAAGCCAACAAAAAAATTGAAAATCTCTAAATTTTCACTTATACATTTTTTTTCTCCCTTTGTCATATTTGAGGGATCCCCAAATTTTATAGTCTTACTTTCTGAGAAAGCTTCAAATTTTTCATTTTGGTTTTATGATTTTAAACAAATTTTATGTATTTATATAAGAGCTTCAAAACTAACACAAGGTTCTTATGTATCCTTTACTAATATTTCTCTAACAAAAACATCATATGTAAACATTGTGCAATAATAAAAACTAACACATTAGTGGACCTTCGTCACACTACAAGTTTTCTCACTAAAGTCCTTTTCTCTTTAAAGGATCTTATGCTGCATTTATTTGGCATGTGTCTTCACTCTCCAAAAAGCTAAGAAAATTTCACCATAGTTTTGTGTCGCATGGCCCTAACACTTTTGAATAGTACTTCTTAGGTATTATGTAGAATGTCCCTCAGTCTGGGTTTGTCTGAATCTTTCTCATGACTAAATTAAAGCCATGGAGTTTGGGGAGGAATACCACCAAGGAGATGTGATTTTCATACCATGTCCTATCCAGGGTGTATGAATCAATATGTCTTATTAGCAGTGACATGATTGATTCCTTGCTTAATATGGTTTCTGCCAGTTTTCTGCATTATGAAGTTATTATATTTCCCTTTGCAATTGATAAATGGTTGAGGAATACGTTTTGATTTATTACTGTGATGGTTTGAATTTATTATTTGGAATTATTTTGTAAGGGAGATCTGCCCATTTTCCTCACTTATTTATTTATTGTATCATTTACTATATATTATGGATTTGTGGAGGTTTATCTAGTTCTTTGATTTATGATCCAGCACTATTGTTATTTGCTTTTGATTCCTCAGGCAGTCCCATCTTTGGTAGTTCCTTAAGGCTGGCTCCTAGTTTCATTGGATGCACCCTATTTTTATGTAATTAAATTTCACACATTTGTTTACTTTCTGGTGTCACAATATACTCTTGCCTCAGCTTGAGTTTTTCCTGTATCAGCTATGGCATCACCAATTCTCTGTAGAACCCAACATCCATTGCTTGATTGACTGACTGATGGATGGATGGATTGATTGATTGAAGAACAAGCATTAGTAACCAACATCTGGGCAATGTGTATGTTCATTGCTACTGAGTTGTCACTACTTCCAGTCCCTGTCTTCACCCTTGTCTTCAAATAGAACTGGGAAATGCATGTTTATATCTTAACTGATACATGACATACATGTACTTGCCATAGTCATGTATGATTGGACTTCTCTATCATTGTATCTAGAAAATGATTTCATATTGATAGTTTCTTTTTCTGATACAAGGATGGAACCAAAGATCTTGACATGGAGCTACCATCACAGCTCCTTTTATGTGCTACTTTGTGACAAAGTCTCACTAAATAGCTAAATTGGCTACACTGAACTCAATCTTGTGGTCTTCCTGCTGTGGCCTCCCAGAGTGAAGAGGTTATAAGCATGAACTCATAGGAGTTGACCATACTGGGAGTTTTGATTCTAAATCAACTCTCACTGTATTCATGCTAGCATTCTCTATTTGTAATTTATTTTATCCAATGGTAAGAGTCCATTGTGTATTATATTCTTGTATGTTCAATCCTAGCTAGGTAAATAGTTTCTAAATTGTGAATTCAGTACCATATGGAAAAAAATTATCCACCAGAAATGTTTCATTTGCTTTTCTATAAACAGGTTTGTAATCTTTGTATGGAATTTCAGCTAGTGTGAATATGTCTATATTTTCTATATACTTGATTTTTCTTATTCCTACTCATAGGAGTTGAGAAGTGGATGTTTATGATGTTCTCTGAGATATAATCTACTCAGTTCCTCTGACAGCACAAATTTTTGTACTTGAAACCAGGATATACATCTACTCCCACTTAATACCCAAACTGAAAATTTCTGGACTGCTTTTGATAGTGACTTGAGGTGAATTTCATATATTTATAGGGAACAAAATGTTTTGTCTAAAATAAGCATTGTGGGGCCGGGGAGTTAGAATAAGTGCTTGCCTGGCAAGCACAAGGGCCTGAGTTCAATCCCCGGTTCTGCAAAATAAATAAATAAATAAATAAGCATTGTGATTTTGCAGTTGTATTGTTTGTATTTTCTTTTGCAATAATAAAACTTTGAGGTACATATTTTTCTCTGAAAATAATTTACTGAAGTCATCTCCTTTTTTAAATAGAAAATTTATGTTTCTAATTTTTAGAGCTAATTTACATGAACCTCAGAAAGACCAACTATAAGTCTTGAATTCTTGATATTTAACTGTGAAGAATAGACAAGCTATTTTATCTCTTTTCAGCTTCTTTTTTTCTTCTTTGTATTATGTGCATATCAATTTTTAGTAAACCTTGACTTAGCAGTATGTGGTAAATAATAAAAGTAGTAATAAAACGTGATCAAATAATACACGTTTAATTTACTACTTGTCTCTGTATATAATACAGATGAATGATTTTCTATTGAAGCCATTAACAAACATTTATTATATACTATCATAAATATGTAAATGTACTCAAGAAATATATCAATAACATAATGAATCACTAATGCTGAATCATTAATTAAACTCAAGCCACTTTAACTAATTTATGCTGCTCCATTACAGCTTACCAATATCATATGTGTTTTAGTCAGGTTCCCCATAAGTGGAACACAATTATTGATACCTACAACATAAGGGAAGAGACAAGTACTTGGATTGTGGTTTCAGAGGGTTCTGATCATGCATAACTGGCAAACCTATGATGGTTAAAATATGGAGTTAAGAACTAGGACAGAGAGAGAGAGAGAGAGAGTCAGAGATACAGATAGACAGAGAGACAGAGATAGAGAGAGAGACAGAGACAGAGAGATGGAGACATAGAACTTTCAGACAATGCTTGCAGTGATCCATCTGTCCCTACATGGTCCTGCCTCCTACTTGTACATTTAGCCATGTACTAATCAATGGATTAATCTGGTTATGAATATAGTACTAATGATCAAATTGACTTTTAAATGCTTCGTCTATGAACATATGAAACTTCTGTGGGACATTTACTGCATAACAATTGATTATACAGATGTGAAACTCATGCTTATCATGTTTTCCATCACATCTATAAATTAGCATCAGGCATGTGACTTAATCGCCCCTTGATCCTTAATTTTCTTAGCTTCAAAATTATGTAAGAACATTTACATTCTACAGCTAGTATAGAAATCAGAAGAGCTGATTTTTTAATGCATGTTGTATATTTCCCAGCCCCTAATAGTAATTCAAAGACAAAGATTATTCCAATATTTGTCCAAGTAGTTCCATAACATTCCATTAGGTAAAAATTTTATGGGCTCTATAAAGAAATTTATTTTTTTTTTCTATTTTCCTGATGTCATACATACTGAGTGATTCAGTGCAACTCCAATACAGGACACTTGACCTCAGGGCATTCTTGCAACCATTGTGCTTCAGGATAAATGTTTTGTTTTTTTTAAATGAGAAGGGGATCAAGAGATGGAGGGGAGAGAGAGAGGCAAGAGGAAGTAAGCAGAGTTAATATATATTATGCACATGTGTAAACATTCCATGGTGAATGTAATCATTCTGTGCTGCAAACGTGTACTAATAAGATTTGTTAGAAACTAAAAAGGAAGAAAAGTAGTGAGACTTTCTCCTTTTCCTTCCTATCTTCTCACACTCCACTCTAAATTTTCCCCACCGTTATTTCTCCTTCTTTCACATCTCCTTTTTTGTTCTTTCTTCTCCTACCATCTTCCTCCTTCTCTTCTTGCTCCTCTTTCTCATCTCTCTTCTTCTCTTTTCCATCTCTCTTTTCTCTTCTTTTTCCCTTTGTTTATTTCTTAGTTATCCAAAAATCTGATCCCTTCCTTTATGATTCAGTAAGCATTATTTAATTTAAAGTAGGACAAAAACATTGACCATGATTAACAAAAATTAACTATTAGATAAACCTATATTAGCACTAACAAATTAGTACTGGGGACTTCTTTGGTGAATCCCCAATAACCTATAAGGTGTTATAGCACAAGTTCTAAAGAAAGAAGAGAGAAAATGACAGTGCAACAGGGACCTATGGGATGACCAGTTGTTCACAAAGAATAGAAGGCCACGAGACAGCCAAAATCTTCACATTTATTGCTCACATTTATGTTGAGGAAAACAAAGAGAGCATAATTTTATGACCCAGAGGGTGGTGATGATCTGATGCTAATGAGGATCTCATGTTGAGTGAGATTAGTGGGGAGAGATAACAGGTTAATAAGTTTGCCCTTTACCCATGGTGAAAACTTTTTTTCTTTTCTTATTATTACTATTCAGTTCTCAGGGAACCAGGATTTCTTCATTTACTTTAATCTTCCCTTGAACATTACTGCATCATGGGACCATTAAGGCTTCAACTGTGGCCAGAAACACACAGAGTTATCCTTCCATATACCATAGCCACTTGGCGTGCTGAGAGACTAGACCTCTAACAAGCTCCAGTTATGAAATGATTTTCCCCCAAATTTGTATGGAATGGCCCTTGATATATTAAATACACTCATTTTAAAAATCTATACAGACTAATCAAATAATCCATATTTGTTCTCTGTGGGATTCATTCTAGTGAGAAATCTCTGATATAGTCAAAGAAAAAAAAAACTTGAATTTTTCCTATTTACTATCCATGGAGTTGAAACAAAAATTTTCATTTTTTTTTTAAAGTAAATGATGTTCTATTAGCTTCCTATGTGTACATGAGAGGGAGAGCTTTGCTTGGCACATGAGAGTGGTGGATATGACAGAACAATTGTAACATAGACACCAACTGAGAACATTAACATTGCCTTACTAGGTGTTTGTGTTTTATTTGACAGGTTTAGTTAAACCCACAAAATCATCCAGATACAAAGAAAAGAGTGGTGTCTGCTTCATATGGTTAAAGACTTGATAAAACTGCTAAAGGCTAATTTTATTGCTGACATCTGACATCCAGCTCTGGAAGGTAAGTGGTACATAAGAGACCACTTGGTCACAACATATCTCTCATTATCCACTATAGATGATTACCACAACCACAGGTTTGCTAGTATATCTCTAGCTCAAAAGTTATTTCCTCTCACTTACTCTTCATGGTACCAGGAATCAAACTTAGGACCTTGAATTTGGCACACAGGTGCTTATGCCACTGAGCTATCTCTCTAGCCCCTAAACTTACTCTTTAAGAAGGAAATACATGGAGTATGTATAGCATCCCCTTAGCTTCTCATGTGTCAGCAGCAAATTATTATGGTTCTATCAGATAGAAAGAGCCATGCATTTGGAGCTGATAAGCTCACACAGATATGGCTTTAGACTCTTTCTTTAAAAGACACAGATACATGGGGCTGGCGAGATGGCTCAGTGGTCTAAAGCACCTACTTGGAACAAGCTTGGCAAA
>NDGM011137391.1:0-20052 GCA_002564305.1 Octomys mimax | reverse complement strand
ACTGTCCTACTAATTTAATTTGAAACTGTCTCATTGCTATTTGTTTATCAATAAAATTATGGGAAAAAACAAGGGAAATTCTTAACATAAAAAAATAAAAAATAAATAAATAAATAAAATTCTACATTGTTTTCAAAAACCTTGCAGATCTACATTCTCACCAACACTCTACAAAGCTTTTTTTTCCCCCTCTACAACCTAACCACTACTTCCTCTACTTTTTTTATTTTATGAGTTGATATTTTATTATAATTTCAGGTTATATTTCATTTGTCATTATTGATACTGAACATTGTTTTCTTATGCTTGCTAGCCAGCTGTCTTCTCTTGGGTATATTTATACAAGACTATTGCTTTTTTTGTAGTTAGTTTGTTTACTTTCATACCGTTGAGGTCTCTGAGTTCTTTATATATTTAGATGCTAATCCCCTGTCAAATATAAACTTCAAAAACATTTTGCCCCCTTTCTGTGAGTTTTTACTTAACTTTCATTTTAGTTTTCTTTGCTATACAGATGGTTTTAAGTCGATGCAGTCCCAGTGAAGTCTGTACTCAACTTAAAATTGCATATGGTATGAAATAAGGGTCCAATTTCATTTTCACATCTGGATAGCCATTTTATCCAAACATCATTTAATGAAAAGAGAGTTCTTTCCTATGATGAATTTTCAACAGTTTGTCAAAAGTTGATAACCCCATTAATATGCATGAATTTATTTCTGTACTTTCTGTTCTAGCCTATTGATCTATGTTTAATTTTAGGTTAAAATGATGCTGTTTTGATTATTATGGTTTTATTGTAGATTTTGAAATTTATTTATGCAATGATTTCCAGTTTTTGTCTATTTTCTCAAAAGTATTTAAAATATTTGAAATACAGTGATTTCACATAAATTTTATGATTGTTGTATTATTACAGATTTGTAGTATGTGTTTGAATTCTTTGTGGGGACTTGGAGCATGTACATATATATCTTAATTTCTTTCTTTATTTTCTTTACCTTGCCTCCCTCCCCTCTCCATCTACCTCTTAATTCCCTTATATTTGTGAAAAGAACCAGTGAAATTTTAATAAAGATTTCCTTGATTCTGAAATATTTTTGAGAAGCGTAGGATTCTAAAAATTAAGTTTCATTTTTTAAACTTTTTTTTAAGTTTCATTTAACCCATGAAATAAAATGCATTTCCATTTGTGTCTCTTTCACTAACACATTATTGATTTTAATGTACAGATCTTTCACCTCCTTGGTTAAATTAATCCTTAAGAGTTTTAATTATCTTGATATTACTCTAACTGATATTGCCTTATTGGCTTCTTTCTTGTATAGTTCTTTTGCCAGTGTACAGAACCTATATAGATTTTTAAACATGAAGAGCATAGCTTGCAACTTTATTTATTAATTCTAAAGTTTTATGGTAAAATAATTTGATTTACTACATATAAGATCATTTCATTTGTTAATAGAGACAATTAAAATATTGCCTTCTAATCTAGCTAGAAGCTAGATTAGATAGCTTTTATTTCATTTTCTCTTATAATTGCTTTGGCTAGACTCTCTAATACTATTCTAACTAAGATAGTTAGGATGGCCACGGTTGAATTGTTCCTGATGTTGGAGAAAATGTTTTCAACTTTTCACTGTTGATTTAATGTTAACTGTAGGTTTGCCTTTATCTTTATTATATAATTATGAGGCAGTCTTTCTGTAAGTGATCTGTTGAAATTTGTCTAGAGCCCTTGATCTGTATCTGTGGAAACAATCCATGATTTTTATCTTTCATTCTGTTAGTGTACCACATTGATTCATTTATCTATGTTTAAACATGCTTATGTATTATGACTAAATCTTGCTTAGTCATGGTGAATGATCTTTTAAATGTACTGCTGAATATGATTTGTTCTTATTTTGCAGAGTATATTTTTATCAAAGTTTATCAGGAATATGAGCATGTAATTTTCCTTTCTGATAATGTCCTTGTTTAGCTTTGGCGTTAGGATTATGGTGACTTTATATGCTGAGCTTAAAAGGGTTTCCTCCTACTCAATTTTTTTCTAAGTGCGTGAGAATGCTTCATTTTAATTTTTCTTTAAATATTTGATAGAATTTTACAGGAAAGCCATCTAGTCTGTGGTGGTGCTTTTGTTTTCGTTATTGTTGCTGGGTGGTTTTGATTATTAATGTTATCACATTAGCTTTCATTAGTCTATGACAATTTTCTGATTTTTCATTATTTACTTTTTCATTATTCAGTCTTAACCTATTGTGTATTACTGGGAATTTAATCTAGTTCTTCTAGGCTATTCAGTTTGTTGTCTTACAATTTTACTCATGGTATGTTGTCATAATTCTGTCCTTCTGCTCTATCAGCTGTACTACCTCTTCTGTTATAATTTTATTTTGATCCTTCCTTTCTTGAGTCTACTTAACAGCTTGTCAAATTCATTTATGTTTTCTTTTCTTTTCATTTCATTTCTTTTCTTTCTTTTTCTTTTTTTCTCTTTTCTCTTTTTATTTAGTACAGGATCTACAGGGTCTCACTACACAGTCTGGACTTGTAGTGATTCTCCTGTTTTTAGCCTCCCAAATGCTGGGATTACAGGTGCATACCACCACGCCCAGTCTCAATCACCATCTCAGTGTGCCCTGGGGGCAGGGCCAGCATGGCAGGGCGTACTGGGGATCAAACCCTGACCCTGCGTCTGCCTAAGCAGGAGCTTTATTCCCCTGAGCCCTTTATTTTTTCATAAAAACAAATTTTAAGTTCAAATAAAATAATTTTTAAAAATTTCTGTTAACTCTTAAAAGGAAATATGCTCAGGCTTTGAGCAGGGGATACCTGAGGGGTATAAACACTAGCATGTATGAGGCTTTGTGTCCAACACTCAGACTGAAGGGGGAAAAGAGAAACAACAACCAAGAAATGCTGTAGCCTGAACATTCCTATAATTGTATGTGGTGATGCTAAACAACTGTGGCATCCCTTAAAAATGTAGCAAGATCATTCCATAACTCACCATTACCACCTCACATCAGCTTCCTTCCTTCAATTCTTTTCCTCCTGTAACAGGCAACACTGCCAGTGACATCTCAAATAGATTAGAGATGCTGCCATTACCATTCAGGTCAATCTCAAATCTTCAACGTTTTCCTGCTGTTTATGAGTTAAAACCTTGACTTTTTAACACAAATTATAAAGCCTTACATGACCTGGCCCTTGTTGCCACTTGGTCTCATCTTTTCTCCACTTAATTCTTTTCTCTCTAATTTTGAAGTCTGTGCAGTTTCACATCTAGGTCAAACTTCATCATGCTCCTAGAACTTCACATAGACCAATAAGATGGTGTGAAACACTACCTATCTTCTTTTCTTTTAACTTGTTCCTAATTGCCCTTGCAATGCAGTGGGAAACCAAATTTGTTTATCTCAGCTATAGAGCCTTGCAAGATCCAGGCTTTGACAATAATCTAGTCATACCCCAAGTTACTGTCCCTCTTCGTTAGGTACAACTTCAAGTATCTGTGTGGTGCCTCCTATGGAGATCACAATTTTACCATTCCCAGCTTAGCTCATGTCTTATTTTTCCTATGTAATATTTGGGGTTTTTTTCTTTCATTCTTTCATTTCTGGCATGCAGTACTGGGAATTGTTCTCAGGTCCTTGCACTTGCCAGGCAGGTCCTTAGACTGCTGAGCTATTTCCCCAGATCCTGGAGAAGGAATATTTTAAAAGATTTTCTTCCCTTCAGATTTTTCTACATAACTCTCAGGTATCCTTTGATTGTATTCAAAATATCCTTTACTTATGGGAGATTTCCTCAAATTTATCCCAGTGTTGTAATGTGTGTGTGTGTGTGTGTGTGTGTGTGTGTCAATAACTCCACATACCTTTGATTTATAGTTTTTTAAATCAATTTTTCTAACCATATGTATTCATCTGTCTTTTCAAAAATATCGTTATTTACACAAGTCCTTGAAAATTCATGGAGCTGTGATAATTTTTCCTTGACATTAAATTACATCTTTCATCTAGACATCCTGGCAGCTAGTGGAACACCTGACATACTAGACATTTAATAAACACTTTTTAAATGAGTTTTATTAATAACTTGAAGCTAAGAAAAGTGCCACCTGATGAGAGAAGAGTTCTTCTTTCTATCTTCTCATGAAAGTAAACAGCAGGCCAAGATGTCCATGAAATTTGGACATTTGCTCGCTGCCAGAATAAGTGAGCAAACCATATGAACACCTTCATTAGCTCAGTATTCAGTGCATAATTATAATTGAATTCATACCATTGCCTTTTCAGTCAGCTTCTTTTATAGAATGTAACATGGTAAAGATTTAAGTAAAACAGGTCTTTTCTTCATAATTGGATATGAGATTGGAGAAGGAATAATTTATCTTAATTTTTAAAAACATTTATTTATTTCATACCAGGTCTTGCTGTGCAATTTGGACCTGTAGTGATCCTCCTGTTTAAGCCTCCCCAGTTCTGGGATTACAAGAGTGCACCACCAAGGCCAGTTTCATGGTAGCATGGTGCACCTGGAGCTACAGGGCTGGTGCGGCATGCAGTACCGGGAATCAGACTCAGGACCTTGCACTTACCAGGCAGGCCTTTAGACCTCCAAGCTATTTTCCCAGGCCCTGGAGAAGAAATATTGTAGAAGATTTTCTTCTCTTCAAATTTTTCTTCTAAAAAAGCAAACATCATAAAGTTTGAAAAATCATATCATAGCAATCAATCTTATATGCGTATTAAATTTTACTACCTTTTGAAGCTGACCCAATCCACAGGCTTTTTGTTGTCTGTATCTGTTTTTTATATTGGTGGGGTTTTTTTTGTTTTGTTTTGTTTTTTGTTTTGTTTTGTTTTTGTACCAGGGATTGAACTTCAGGACCTTGAACTTGCCAGGCAGGTGCTTAAGCCACCAAGCTATCTCCCTAGCCCTCACTCTGTGCTTGCTGTATACATGGCACATCATTTTCTTATGCAAGTATGTTTTCTACTGTGTTTCCATCTGTGTGAAGCAAACATGTTCCCTATTTTAACTTTAAGCATTTCATTCTCAAGGCAACAAGGGTTTTCTCTATTATCAGTGTTATTAAAAAGTACCCCTTTTCAATTTCAAATGGGAAGATTTGCATGTTAATGTCAAATTTATACAATACTTTGACTGCATATCTTTTGGATTCTTTTAAACATCTAAGATGGTTAGACAAGTTACGTTTCTATGTCATAGATAAAGACTGAAGTGTAAAGATACTCATTAACAAAGGTGTGCTAATGCATAAAGATAAGGCTGAGATCGGTCTACTGCTTTAATATCATTTCCCCGCCCCCAGCATAAAACCCAGCATGCTGTGAACCCTGAGCTCTGTGTAGATCGTGAAAATCATGCTTCCTGTTGAAGTTGAAGGGGTGAATTGTGGCCTTGTGGCAAGAGCATTTTCTGTCCTTCGTGCTTTCTCTAACAAGAAATGGGAATGTTTACGTCTTGCTTCACTCACGCTTGGTTCCTCTGTGGCTTTACTGCATCTATACTTGTGTCTCACCTGTACTCTTCTAGGATCCAGGCAGCATTGTCTCACTCTATTAGGCCCTGCACACTATCCTGAGAGGGCTGACGGGAGGGGCAGGCAGGAACCTGGGCTGCCTCTAAGAGCTTTCGCTATCTGTGGAGTGTATTCTGTTTGCTAACAGCCACTCATGAAAGCTTACTGCAGGGTTAGAGCCTGTGTAGGTGTATTGGGGAGGTAAATATCACCAACCAAGGCCATTGGCAAGTAATAACTCTATTGCTGGACCAGTATAGTACCTTCATGGAAAAGATGATTATTGTGAGCAATGAGGTAATCTATGAAAAGGTTCATCTTGGTCACAAGTATTTCTTTCTATCCACCATTCAAGATATTTTACTCATTTACTGAATAAAGTGGTTCAGACTTCATCCAACCGGGCCCTCAAGGAGGATCTGCTGATATCTTTACAAAATATGAGCTGTGTCACCTCTTGATGTGGAGACCTATGAACTAAAAGACAAGTGTTCTGCATACACACACACACACACACACACACACACACACACACACCATTTTGAAAGGAAGAAATGGAAATTATCCAGAATTCATTGAACTACATAAGTTCTTAAAACTGCTTTTGGGAAATTTTAATAAATTATTTTGCTCTGAAATTCAGTGTTGTGCTGTGCTGTGGTTAAGTACAAGGTCTGCTTCTTAGAACAGTTCATTGTTACCCATGAATCATTATTTGGTCTCATGCTGATTGAGATTAATTGCTTTCGCTATCATCCACATCAACAATATTTTTAAAAATCCTGCAGCACTGAAAGCTTCTTTGGGAGCTCACTTTTAATACCTTAATCCTGAGTCATTGGATCCAACTAAAAAATTCCATCTAAAAATACTAGGCTGATAGCAATTCATTCCTTCACAATGTAATCCAGAAATGTGTCTTTGATTTTGGCTTATGCCTCAACATCAGAGCTAATTATTTTCACAAATTTTCAATATTTGAAAAAGATCACACATATTAAGGAGTCACAAATCCCATTACTAACAAATTGGAAAATATTTTTTTCCTACTTCTGTGTTCACATGTTTACCTCTGTACTTACATCTGGATCAATATTATCCTGGGCATACATTGCTGTTTGTCATGTAGCATCTGCCTTATACAGTCAATAAACTAAGCATGTAGGAAAACTTTTTGCTTCAAAACCTATTCTCTTACAATCCATGAATATTTTAGATATATGATTTTCTGTCTAAGTTCTTACAAATTTCAGTGTCCTACCCATTTCATAGTGCCTGGTACTGTTTCTTTTACCTTCCAGTAAAAATTCCACCACTGATGCTTCACACATTTCTAAGGGTGCGTCTTGGAATGCTGTGTTATGTCAGTACCCATTTCTGGCATGACTTTCTGGACAACTGTTCTCTTGCATAACAAGTATTCCAAAACCTGAATGAGAAGCTTTCATATTTGCAGACATATAGCTATACACCGGTTGCTCTGATCTGTGTTTTTCATTCTAGAGGATAAGCTGTAGAAGCAGCCTCCACAGAGAACATACACATCCTCATTTCAGAGGGGAAGATCCAAAGCTGCAGTGGCATTTTTAAGCAGAACTCTATATTTGGTTTCCAGAGTAATATCAAGGGGTTTTGCTTATTTCTTTGACTGGAAGACAAACTTCTTTATCTACAATAGAAGTCCCCATGATGTTACTCTGAACATTCTGCTGCAGAGAAATTCCACAGTTATGAGTAATGTTCTGCTGACACTCATCAAATCTTAGATGCGATAGGAATAGCAGATCTTCTGAGCTCACGTAGGTAAACTTACTACCCACCCTACAAATGAGAAAAGAAAAAAATTAAAGGGGTAGGCTTTCAGAGGCTAACGCAATAGAGTAGTGTTTAAACAACAGAGGGAATCTGGCTAATCATTATGGTAGCTTTGCCCACCTCTTCATGCTTGTCCTTTCAGAAGAAGCATGAGTTTATGTAATAAAAACAATTGATTTCTGTTTGATTTTATTATGGTTTCTTGTGTCAATGTGCACAATGATAGATTCCACTTTTTTTTCTCTCATTCATACACTATTTGCCAATTTAAACTAAATTACATGGCAAATCTGCCTCAGTTCATTTAAGGGAGTTATTATTTAGATGTAAAACATGTCCCAAAGTTCTCATGTATGCAGAAAGTAATTGTGTTGTGGGGTCACTATACTCATCAGGGAATTCATCCATTGATGAGTGTAGTAACTAAATGTGGTGTTAGGAGGTGAGGACTGGTGGGAGGCGGTCACTGGCTTGTAACTGGCAAGGGTGAGGTCCTGCCCCTGGCTTCTCCCTTCTCTCTCTGTTTCCTGGTTGTCATGGGTAGAACTCCTTTTCCTCCACCATGCCACTGCTTTCTGTCCTATTATTGGCTCGGAGCCTTCCATCCATGGAAGAAAATTTCTGAAGCTTTCAGCCAAAATAAGCCTTTCCTCCTTTAAGTTGTGTGTGTAGTATTTTGTCCCAGTGACAGGGAAGGGGGACTAAAATAACAAAGTTATTTCATAATAACAAATGACTCCACAATCTTTGACTTAAAGTAACAAATACATATTTCTCCTTCACTTGCAAGCATATTACAGGGGGGCTGCAACTCTCTTCTGTATCATTTTTCATCCAGAACTAAAAATAGAAAGGAACTACTGTCTGAGATACTGCTGTTTCATGGCAACAATAACAAAGGATGACAGTACCATGGAACGGTACTAATTTACTTTGTTGAAACTACACAAAAAGCTTATGTCCTTATATACTGTATTAAGCATCATGTCCATGAGGTGCATTCAGCTTGTTCCTTATAATGGACCACTGATTTTTGCTAGGTTCTGCAACTGTGAAACCTAACGGTAATCCTTTCTAGTACTGGTAAGTGTAGTCAAGCTTTTCCCAGAATAACCTTTCTTCAGAGACAGCTAGAAAACACAGAAATGACATTCAAAGGAATCTACTTAAAGGAATTCACATCTTCTAAGGCCACCAGACTTGTGTGGCGAGCTCAGAGAGAAGCCTAGAGAAGTAAGCACAGTACTCAGCACACTAACTTTATTTTTTCTTAAAGAGTTTAGTTGAATTTTCAGAAACAACTGAGAAAGTGAGAAGCCAGTAAGAATTTCTGGCAGTCTAATGGGGGTCCCTGAAAAACATGAAGCAGCAACAAGAACCACCAAGTAGACAGGTCCCTGGTAAGTGCCCTTGGTATATTTATAACTTGGGAGCATTTGGTGTACACATACAGCAAACAAGACAGTGTTGATGACAAAAGGTGATAATTCTGCTCATAAGAAAAATTATATCTGACGGGAGAGATTGGTGCTATCTTGGAAAATAAGTTTTATTGTTCCCATTGAAGGATAGGAGAGGGCATTTCTTTTTGTTTTGTTTTTTCAGTACTAGGGATTGAACTCAGGACCCTGCGCTTGCCACGCAAGCACTTATTCTATTGAGCTATCTCCCCGGCCCAGGTGAGGGCATTTCTCAGTAGAAGGCATAATCAGTAACGAGTCCTAGTAAGAGCTTCCCACTCTCAGCACACAGCAGGGGATGCAAAATCAGCAAAGACTGTGGTGGTGCTGAGGAGATCCTGTCCTCTTCTCAGAAGGGAGAACTCATGGCTTTGTTTGCAGTTTCCTGCCCATACTTAATCTAAGCTCTCTCAGTAGCACAGTAACATAATATGGGCTGCCCTTCTCATTATGTATACATGCCAGAAAGAAATTTAAACACCAGAAAACAAAGAGTAATCCTGTTAGAAACTTTGTCCTCAATATCATTCTTCAAAGCACCATTCTGCAAAAACTGTAAGTAAACAATAAACTGTGAAATAAATCACTAAGTATCAATTTGACGTTGAATTTGGTGTCAAAAAGTGATGTTTTTGGTCTTGCTCTGGTTATGTACATTGATCAGTTGACCAGTTGTCTCACCTCTCTGAGCTTTTCATTCTGACAATGTTGTTAGACTAGAATATCATACCGCAGAATGGTGTGCCCCAAATCCCAAACGAAGCAGTGTGCACTAATCTATTTGCTATATCCCACGCTGCCAGCAATACAAGTCAATAATATATATTCTGCCTACTCCATGAAAAATCCCATGCTAAGCCATTTATCAATGAAGTGCTACCCTGTAAAATTGCCTGCGTCACAGTAAGTTCTTTGAATATGCAAAGAGCTTTGAAGTTTCCTGTATTAATGGTTAAGAACAAGGCCAAGGGGAACTGCTTCTTATAATTTTTCTCTGAAGGCTTTCTTTCTTCTTAAACTTGCTCATTAACTTAAAATGTTTCCTTCTATAGATGTAAAAGTGGGTGATGCAAAAGAATTACGTTTATGGTATCATGATGAGTTTTACAGAATCAATGTGTAATTTTTTAAATTACTAATTTGGAAGGCAATTGAGTCATGCAACCAAAACAAATTACAACTGATAAAGATTATTTCTCTGGAAAAAGTTGTGCTGCTTTCCCTAGTTTTACACATTTTTAGCAGAAGAAATACAAGTCCCTTCAAAAGTATTTTTTATTAATAGAAATTTTTTTTTACTCTTAGCATTTGCCTTTAATAGAGAAGTTGACTTCCTGGAAAAGATCAATTATGTTGCATGAATCTGGAGCTATAGGCTATAATTCATTGTATTTGCAAATGTATTTCCAGAATTTTGTGAAATTACATCAAAATAATTTCCAAGGGATTATTGAAAATATAAAAGAACATGCATATAGACACATATCAGCCAACCACAAATGCACCCTGTGAGGGGCTGCAAGAATTTTCTCTTTTTTGACCTGAGGTAATTTCAACTGTTTACGTTTTAACCCAATGTAT
Organism: Octomys mimax; assembly: GCA_002564305.1. Classification (NCBI taxonomy): domain Eukaryota; kingdom Metazoa; phylum Chordata; class Mammalia; order Rodentia; family Octodontidae; genus Octomys; species Octomys mimax. Next base: position 9,639 of record NDGM011137391.1, on the reverse strand, counting down.
AATTCCCCTCTTAGTTGCCTTGCATAGTACATCAACTGCAAATCCCTTGATTAAAAGCCATGCAAGGAATGTGAAAAGAGATAATTTCTTTCATTAACTCCTTAGAGAAATAAAACCAGTCCAATGAGACTTGACGAATCATCAGTCTGATTGGATTCTCCTTAGAGAAGATGCTTCTCCCTGAGGAGCATCTCCTCCTTAATTGGGTTGAACTCATTCATCTTGCCTTGAATTCCGATTTGTGAGGTCCTGATTTTTAAAGTGGTTGTGGCCATCAGACAATAACAATGAATTAAAAAGTTGACATGCTTATTTAGTGTGACAGCAAGACAGAAAATGAGTAAAATAATCTGGGTACTTGATGTTACTGAAGGTTAACATCAAGTTCCAGGTTAATCTAACCTAGAACCAACTATTACATATATTGTTCTATGGGGTTATTTTACTGTCTCTTTACCACGCTCTAATTTCTCAGCTGTTCCAAGACCTGAGGTCAGGAAGCAGATAGGCAAGTGCTATACCACACAGCACTGGTAACCCATTAAATGAGCTGGCACACTTTGACAAGCAGACCTATGCCTGGTGTACAAGAAGGGTGGTGTGAGTGTTGCATTACTGTTAGCAGAACACAAGACGTACATACCCATGAGATGATTCAACTTCTGCCCTTGGGTTCCTAAGCACATAAACAATATACATGGGCCCAAGTTTCTAATTTCTCTAAACTGACTTCGCCTTAAGTCTTTCCTGAAGTAGTACCCTTGCTGAAACCAGAAACTAAACTATTTTAAGTGTTTTTTTCTCTCTTTCTGTATTGCATTCAGTTAACATAGTCATGGACAGCACCCTAAAAGTATTTCCACAGGTGACTATTCTACACTATCCTAACTGCCTTTATCCAGGTCCCTAGTAGGGCTGATGTCTGTGGAACCTGTGATCCTCACTTTTACTTTCCTCCTCCACAGGAGAAGGAAAATGAGGCAGTTAATTATAAATGAGATCATGTGGACTTCAATGTTGTTTCATTGCTTTAAGAATAATGTACAAACACCATGGTCTATGAGGAGCAACGCAGACAATGGTTCATGTCTTTTCTTCTCCTTCCCTTTTACTTGACTTGAGCTGAACTTATTGGTATTCCTTGAAAACAATGACACCTTCCTGGCTCAGGGCCTTTTGACTTGGTATTTTCACATCCTGAGAACACTTTCCTCTTATCTTCTTCCAGATTTTTGCTTCATTTCTTTCACAGATCCACCAAAATAACATCTCAACACAGTGTCCCTTAATGCCCCACTTAAAGTGGCATGACTGGAGTAGGAAACGGTAGATTTAAAGAACCCCATAATGTTGATAGTTGGTTGGTATTACTGGAAAACTCCCCAAATAATTTTTTGTTTCACTCATCATCAAATTGGAAAAAAATAATATAGCATCACAAAATGTGGCAAAATTTTTCAAAAGTTGAAAAATGGTTCCTTAATTTCATAACATAGAAAGGACATAAAATTCAATTTTACCTCTGATTGTGCGCAATTGGGAGGTATCTTTCTCTCACAATGGTGATGTCGTACAACCATGCATACATCTATATTTGTATGTTGCTCTGGATTTTGTAATTTCACAAATAGTTGTATAGTGATCTCAAGATGTTTATATGGCAACAAAAGGAATACTACTATAATCATTATGTATGAGAGAGCTGAGAACCCAATAGTAACCTAACTATATTCACAGCCTTTAGGTGTCAGATTCTATACTAATGTATAACAACTACAAATTTAGTATAAAAACTACAAATTTAGTATTCTTACATAACACCACACACAAGAAGACTTAAGTGTCACAGGGGAATGCCTATATCTATAACTGTATCTATCTCTATCTATCTATAAACAGATATATATATATATATATATATATATATATATATATATAATCTACCTAGTCAAGATTTATGTTGTTGACTTTCCTTTGATTTCTGATTACATAGGCAAACAGACTCTTGTTACTATGATTACAAAAGAAAAATGTACAAAACAGTTAGGAGAAAGTGAAGAGTAAACACTGAGTTTCTGGCTTTTTCAACTCAAATGAGAGAGACTTTCATACACCATAAAATGGGCTTTCTCCATTGCCAACTGCCCAGCTGCACGGCAAGGCAACCTACATATCTTTGCTAATTGCATAAAACAGGCTTGCTATATTTTTCTTTCTCCCTTACTAGTGACACAAGCTGCGTGAAGTTTTCCAAAGGGAATACCCTCCTTGGTAGTGTTTACTGCTGACAAGCTGTCAACGCAGCATAAGGCCAAGGTTCCAAGGAGTGAATATAAATGAGAATTGCTGCCATAAATACGACATGCAATCAGGAGGTTTCTTCAGGGCATAGATACTTGAGTATGGTGTTTCAGAAAAAATTTAATCCATTAGTATTCTAGGCATGAGGAATATTACGGAGTTATTGAATCTTTATTCCACAATTGGCCAGGGAACATCGTCCATTAAGTATATTGGCTCTAGAATTTTCCTTTCACAATCACTGCTTCAGACTTTAGCTTATTACGATCATCAGAATAATCAGCTCAGTGTACACTGATTCCCAACTTGAAAATGGATGCCCTTGTTTATTATTTAAATTTCCATTAACTCCTACAAAGTGTTCTGTATTAGATACCAAGGAAGACTAAATTGTGTGCATAGGCTCTGCCTTACAGCAGTTTACGGCAGTTATGCTGTAGTAGAAATAATAAGACATTTTTGCATAACCACAGGGTAAACAGGAAAGAAATAACTTCTATAAAAGCAAGAAACTATTAAATTTGTGGATCGTTTTTAGTTTATGCATTTGGTACAGTGTCTCACTACACAGCTCAGACTCCCACTGATCCTTCTGTTTTCAGCCTCCCCAGTGCTGGGATTATAAGTGTGCGCCACCACACCCAGACTCAGTGGCTGGTTCAGGATGCCTGAGGGAAGGGCTGGCATGGCATGTGGAACCAGAGATTGAACCCTGGTCCCTGTGCTTGCCTAAGAAGGCAAGTCCGCTGAGCTATCTCACTGGTCCAAATTTGTGGATTCTTAAAGAATGACTATTTTTGTCATAGAGTCTGGGTTTTAAGTTAGAGATTTAGTCCATTTTCTTCATTTTAGATGTGAGAAAATCATAGCCCTGGGTGGAAAAATAATTCTCTAGTTCATACAACTAATTGGCAAAATAAGTTCTCTGAGTTCCCTATCCTTGAATCCTTTTCGGAATAAGTGTCCACCTTTGTTATGGATAACAGCCTTGGGCTCGAGAGAATTGAACATCTGGAGGTGTTCAGTAGCAGGCAGCCAACTAGTTGCCATGATCACCATTTGGAATCTTGGCCGGGCTTACAACTGTCTGACTCTCAGTGTTCCAGAGGGAGTGCTTCAGGGAAGTAGGCCAGGGCATTTAAAAAAAAAAACTAATTCTAGCCTTCAGTAGTCTGTGAGACAGCTAGCTCTTCAATTGTATTGTAGCTCAGGATTGTACCTTTTCACCACATAATCTAAAACAATAACAGTGTCTGGAAACACTCTTATTGTAACACATAACATTCTATATCTATATCCTCTTCATTCAGTACAGAAAATCATTCTGCTGATTGGATAGCATTATGGTGAAATAGGGCTGGTAATTTGACTTAATCTAGTAAGGTAATTATAGTGGATTCAGAGTGATTATTTCAGGAATCAAGCTTTTGCGTTACTCTTTACATTTCTATAAAAGGCATATATTTACTTTAATATTAAACTAACAAGATTAAAGCAAAAAGTCCTCACGTAATGATCATTTTATCATGCTATATTTGTGAGTATAGTTATTCAAAGAGTATATGTCCTTGATTTTTTTTTAAGTCAAGCAATAAAAATTGACTATATAATGAAAAGTGAATTTCTTCATCTAGGGCAATTGTTGAGCTTAATTCATTACATCCTTTTCTTGCAAATACCATCTTAAATACTTTCTCATTGCATGGAGAAAATGTTGAACCACCGATAACTTTAAATTGGACAGGTTATTTGCCACTTTTAGAGGTATCATTCCATAGTAGCTCCAAGACAACACAAATTGAATAAGCAATGTTTCACATTACTTGAATCTCCTACTTCCTGGAGTCTCCACTGTATTTTCATAGCTTTGCCCACTGCCATCTCAGGGGAACACATGCCTTCCCAGATCTTCTCGAAAATCTAGATGAAAGCCTCCCTGGTTCCACAATTCTCACATTCTGCATGCCTGTAAAACCAACAGCACATCAATGAGGCTAAGGTCTGTGACTTGCTCAAGCAATAGCTTTGGCCCCTTGGATCATGACTGCAGAGGACTCTGAGTGCCTCAATGGCTAAACACTGTGAAAGCAGGATGCTCTGGAGTACTTTTCTCAAAACAATGCCTTTCAATGTAGTTTATCTTCACCTGTTGACACCCTTTATTTAGGTAGATGTGGGGTCTTTCTGATAATGGAGAGACTTTCTAGGCACCTTTCTATTATCCTGATACCAAATACTTGACTACTTTATTTCTTTTCCTTTTACAGATTTACTTATTTGGTATAGGGTCTCACTACACAGCTTAGACTCATAGTGATCCTCCTGTCTCAGCCTCCCCAGCACTGGGACTACAAGCATGCACCACCATACCCAGTTTCAGTGGCTGGCATGTCGCGGGGCCAGTATGGCATGCGATACTGGGGATCATACTCAAGTCCTTGTACTTGCCAGGCAGGTGCTTAAACTGCCAAGCTATTGTCCCAGCCCACTTGGCTACTGTAATGCTATTCTCTTCAACAACCATGCTGTTCTGTGATCCAATTTTGTGGGCTTCTCCTTTGAGAGAGAGAGAGAGAGAGAAAGAGAGAGAGAGAGAGAGAAATAAAGGCTTTTCAAAGTGGGATTTTGCTTCTGATTTTCACTATAAACCTCGTTTGATAGCAGCCAAAAATAGCAATGCCAAGCTCTGAACATTGAGCTGCCTTAAAATTTTATCCACTAGATTAATTAGACTATAGCCATTAACATCAGTCTCCCCTAAAGTCTCAGGACATGGACAAAATGTAAACTTGCTACTATAGTATAACATAAATGGCCTCTAACCCTGCTGCCAATGGAGTCTTTGTTGTGAATTGAAACTTCCCAAACTTGGCTTTTGCTCTCCTCATTTCTATCAGCATTCTTGTCTTCTGACCTCTGACCAAAACGTCCTATCAAACTTGGCTTAGAACACTTGAGAGTATCTCCATCCCACACCTCCAAACCTTTCCACATTCCTCCTGCAAACGCATTCTGAAGGCTTTGGTGCCACATGATCAGGTGTAGTCACAGCAAAACTCCATTTCTTTGATACCAAAATCTGTGTCAGTTTTTCATTACAAAAGACCCAACACCCACAATTGAGAGAGCGCCAATCCTAACCATTAGACCACCAGGGAAAGAAACACTCACAATTGAAAGCAAAAGTTTATTTACTTCTTTTATTTACTGTTTTTCGAAGGTTCAGTCCATAGTTGGCAGGTGCCTGGGCAGAAACAGCATGGTGGAAAGGCCTGGGGAGAGGCAAGTTTCTCACAGCATGGAAAGCGAGCATTCAAACATCGCCGAGGGTGCTTAAGTCACTTGTATAAAGTGGTGTGACTGCATCTAAACTGTGCACAGTCTCACAACATCATGTGTGCTTTCAATCGTGTTTACATTTCTTGTAATATGCCACATAGTATAAATGCTATACAAACAGTTATCCTACTGTACTGAGTAAGACATTATAAAAGGAAATAAGGAGAAGGGAGATGCTGACGGCAGAGTTGTACTCTTCCAGGTCACACTGCTAGTATCTTCTAACTGCACACTGAGCTGTTAAACTCATCAAAGGATAAATAAATCCACCAAAGAGTACAGCACTCCCTTAATCCAGTCAACTTCCAAAGCCCCTCCTCTGAGTATGTGGGACTTTGTGAGACATTCTCAATTTAAACCATAACAATACAGTCCATTGACCCCATTTTTAGACTCACTGATACTTAAGTAGGACCACACGAAACTGTCCTAACTGATTTTACTAAGTGTTGATGTATATTCTTCTGGCCTTCCCATAAAAGTCTCCATGTAGAACTCTCCATACACCGGACCACCTCTTTTAAACTGAACTTGAATATGCACAAAAACCACAGAAGCTACTAGGAAAAGATACTGTAACTCAAAAGCCCTGGGTCGCTGGATAATAGTATTGCATGAGAGTCCCTCACTCTCATATTAGTGCAGAATTATCATAGAGCAATATATGCACAGAAAGTGGATTCCTGTTGGATATAAGCCACTGAGAATTAGGATCTAAGTGATGTAGCAGTATGCTTACATTAAATACAATGATTTACAAATTATCTACTTATGAAAGTTCAGATAAGTTTATTATTTATTTTCTTTAAAAAATTAACATTTTAGCACAGTAAGAGATTATTTCTTGTCCCTGTAAACTTCTCCTGGGGTCTGGTAACTCTCAGGCATCTGTCCTGGTAATTGAGTCAACTGTCAGCCACTTTCATCCCGTGGCTCTACCACTTCAGCTCAGGACCTTTTACAAGGGGACGGCAAAAGAAGAAAGAGATGGTAGAGTTTTAAAAGGGCTTTTCATTTCTGTCAGTTCAAAAGTGAGTCCTACTCAACAGTTTATTTGATATAACTAGTTCGATGGCTCATGGTCATTGCAAGAAATGTAGACAGTATAAACTCCTGTGTGTCCCCAGATGAAAGAGAACCTCCATATTGGTGAAAAGCAATGCCAGCTACTGTACAAATTATCTATTTCTTATGAATTTTACCAGGAAAATAATGTACATGTGCACATACAAGTAGTGTGATAAATGAAGCTGTGTTAGAGTATTTTAAGATATACCTATTTACTTAATATAATTTACAAGTTAATATATAGATCTTTCATTCTAACTGTTCTGCTTATTCATTATTGGGATTTTACTTTTTTTATATGTGCTTGGTAAAGAGTTTCACTACACAGCTCAGGCTCCTAGTGATCCTCCCGTTTCAGCCTCCCCAGTGCTGGCATTACAATCATGGGCCACCACAGCTGGTTTCGGTGGCCAGGTTGGCTCCCCAAGGGCAAGGGCAGCAGCACATGTAGTTCTGGGGCCCAAACCCGGGTCCTTGCATTTGCCTAGGTAGGTGCTCAGGCTGCTGAGCTGTACCTCCAGCCCTGGAACTTTATTTATGTGTAGACATGTTCTCTTCTAAACAATATTACGCTGGACACTGAATATATGCAAGAATGTCTGTTGAGCAAATTCAAAGAAAATAACTTGCTAAAACATATTTACATTTAAAATTTTGTATCTACTTATGATATATTATAATTCATTTCCAAGACGTTTGCATGAATTACACTATTAGCAACAGTTTATAAGAGTGGTTGTTTCCATTCAACTCTTTAAAAAATATTTCCGAAGTTCAGTGTGTTAGATAATCTTGTGTTTATATTTGATTTTTAAGAAAATCATCTCTCTTGTACAGCAATTAACCACTAGGAAGAATGTATGCAATGTGTTAATTATTGAAACTCTCCTACCAATTTGGTTTGAAACTGTCTCGTTGCTATTTCTCAATAAAATTATGGATAAATAAATAAATAAATGAAAATCATCTCTGTTCAACATTTGTTTTCCTTATTCAAAATTATACAAAATGTTTTATGTAAATATACATTCACATTTTTCTTATTTTATTAGAATTTACCAAGTGTGAAACATTTTAAATATTTATTTATTTATTTATTTTGCTTTCTTTTGTTTTTGAGCCAGAGTCTCACTTTGCAGCTCTGTCTGGCCTTGAGCTCACTTTGTAGCTCAGGCTGGTCTTGAACTTGCAAGGATCCTCCCAAATGCTGGGATTACAAGCGTGAGCTCCCACACCCAGGTAGAATTTTTGTAACATTATCAAATTTCTTTCCAAGTTAAGTCTATCCCAATTTGCACTTCAGTTGGAGTTGTGAGGTCCTAATTATTTAACTGCCTTTAATATTGTTTTATCATATTTTAAGCTTTGTAAGTTTGTAAGTGACATAAAATTTGTAGGAGAAAGTGATAAGGCAACCTCTGTAATAACCAAATCATGGGTGATTAGCATTCCAGATTCAATTACCAAAAATTCTCTAAGAAAAGTAGACATACCTTGATATCCATAGAGATGACTTCCATGGACTCCCTCAGATTCTAATCGCTGAGGGTGCTTAAGTCACTTGTACCAAGTGGTGTAACTGCATCTAAACTGTGCACAGTCTCACAATACCATGTGTGTTTTCAGTCATGTTTACATCACTTGTAATGTACAACACAGTGTAAATACTATACAAACAGTTGTCCTGTGCTGAGCAGGATGTAATAAAGTAAAGTCTTACATGTTTCTACTGGAATATTTCTTTTAAGTGTCTTCTACCCACTTTTGGTTGTATCCATGATGCAGAACACTGAGATCCACAGTATCTGCATCCTTTTAAGACTTAGCATCCTTGGGGGAAGGGCTACAGTTGCCTGTAGTTCTTTGATGCAGAATTCCCCTTTCACTTATTGTGAAAAAGTATCCTGCATTGTGCCAATTCAGCATCTCCCTTAATATGAATCTGTAGAGCACAGAGTAAAGAAGTCCATCCCTTCTTTAGGGCTGTACAACTTAGAGGAAATGATTCTGGAATTGGTGAGGGCTGTATCTCAAATGTAGACTGACACTTTTACATAAGGAATCTGGGACCACGCTGAGTACATGTTATGGGCTGTGTCTAGATTTCTCCTCCCCCCACCTTGCATGGTCATAGGTTGGGCTTTTCCAGAGGTGGCTGAATGGAGCGTGTCTGTGTGACTGAATTGTGGTGCAAAGATGGGTAATTATGAAATCAGCTCTCACACTGGCTTGACACTGCCTTATTCCTGCTAGCCTATTTATAATATAAAAGGGCCACAAAAAAAAACCCTGCTAACATACCCCAATTGCTTGCTTTGCTGCCTGCAATGAACTGCTCTGCAGTACCTGTCTTCCAGGCCACCCTGGCTTGGCTCCAGCTCATTCAGGACTGGAAGCTTTATAAACTGTGAGCTAAAGAAATCTTTTCTCCTTTAACTTTGAGTCTCAGGTATTTTGTCTCAGCAATGAGAAAAGTCACAATGACAGGACATAATTCCTGACCTTGATGTATTCCTTTTCTATACCTTAAATTCAAGCTACTCTATTTTTCCCAGGCAATGAACTTTTTTGTCAATCTGAATTCTTGCAATTTGTGACTGAAATCATTCTTTCTAATGTCACACTAAAGGAATACTCTTACATTGTCATCTACTAGGTTACACTCTGATAACACGTGTTAAATAATACAAAGTTCACAAAGAAAGCAATATGAGATCCACAAGTGCCTTCCATTAAATCAAACAAATATTTTTCAAACCTGGATGTGATTTTAATAATATCTATTTGATTACAGTATATGGTTAAAGTTTGACAATTCTTTTTTTTTTTTCTTTTTTTGGCTGGCTCAGCCTGCTTTTTTGATTCTTACTTTTTTAAAATTAATTTTATTGAGAAACAAATATCAATGAGACAGTTTCAAAACAGGTTAGT
>NDGM011137370.1:0-30019 GCA_002564305.1 Octomys mimax | reverse complement strand
ATGGTTAAGACCAAGAAAAAGCAAGACCTATATAACAAGAAATGTAACTTTTGTATCTGCCAAGGTCAGTCAAGACCCCTCAGGATTTACCTTGAAACCCTGTACCACAGTTTGTAGATCTTTTGTCAGTGTCAGCCACGTGGATGGGTCATGCCATTGCTCAACCAGTTTGCTCTCGGTGAAAGCCTGAGAGAATGTTTTCTGTCCAGGTGACTCTCCTTATCTTCATCTATTCTTAGAGTTCTAGAATTTGGCAGAAACTTCTCATCTATTGATGGACTCTCTTTATCATGAACATGTTAATAGTGGTTTTTTGGTTGTGTTTTGTTTTTGGAGGCCCCCTTCCTGCTTGGCAGGTTGGTACATGCTTGTACTTCCAGCTACTCAAAAGACTGAGCTGGAGAGGATCACATAAGCTCAGGAGTTTGAGCTCAGGGTTGGGAATGTAGCTCAGTAGGAGAGTGCTCACCTGGCATGTGAGGCCCTAGGCTCAATCCCCACTACCAAAAACGAACAAAAAAATGAGTTTGAGATCAGCTTGAGCAACATAGAAAGATCCTATTCCCCAAATAAAAACAAGTACAGAAGTCCCTTTCCTGTAAGTCTAGAGAGTTCTTGGAAGAGGAGCAAGACAGGAATATGTGTTCAATCTGCCATTTTATGGGATGGCTTCACTGCTGGCTGAGGTCCCAGGGACAGCAGCTGCTTCTAAGTCATCTTTGTGTTCCCAAGGCTGAGCACAGTGAATGACACAGGTCAGTGAACAGTCTATAAAACATCCATCAAGTAGAATTGAACTTTCTGGACCTCTTTGGATCCCTTGTGCTTATTATGGTTTCTGGACTGGCCAAGATAACAAGAGGACACAAAAATCACGCCACATACATTATGGACATTGTGTCTGGAGAGGAGATGGTAGAGGGAGGAAGTGGAGGCACATGGGGCTTGCAGCATCTACCACTGTCAGGAAGATCCCATGTAGAAGAACTGTCACTGTTGATGTGGCCTCAGAGGACATGGCCAGGACTGTTCACAGGTGGAAGGAACTCATAGCAAAGTAAGTTCCTTACATGCAATCCCCTTTGAGCAGCCAGCTTTGTAGCTACTGTAATGGAACAGTCTACCTGGAGGGGGGCTGATCTCCCTGCCCTGGAGATGGACAGCCAGCAACAACTCACTGTTTCAGAGGCTGGACTAGCCCCTGTTCTAAGGTGATCAGAATTAAAATACCCTCTTTTATACCGACTATTTGGTAACCTTCCTTCTATTATTCTGAAATAAAAGACTAAGACATACTTTTAGAATTAATATATTTTAAATCAATATAATTCCCTGAGATGTAAAATTTGAATGGAATAATTTATAATATAAGAACATACATTTCAACACACAATGCAAATGTGTGGTGGCATTTATCATGGTGCACCAGTGCCCAGGGTCATCATGGTCCTCCTGGTGCACGTGTGGCCAGACACAGGCATGCTGCTTCCATGACCCAATTATGATGGGAGCTTTGCCCTCTAAGATGTGATTTTCCAAAATGATATACAACTCATAGAAAAATTCTAAAGAACAATCTCTCTTCAACTCACCTACAGAAATAGTCCTAGACAATTCCACTGTGTTTATGTGTCAATATAACTCATCGATCATTCTGAGTAGGTTTTTACTGCTTGGCAGGGCATTTGAAAGCTGAAAGAGATAAGAGGCCAATCTTGGCTATGGAGGCTGAGTGGTGCAATAAAGGCCCTGGCTTCCACTCACTAAATGTCAGTAGCAATCCTGTAATCATTGTGACAACCAAAAGTATTGCCACACATTTTCAAATGCCCCCAGGTTTCACCACTAGACTAAGTGACCATAAAGTCCCTTCCAAATATAGGATCATCAGATTCCTTCCAGAGCTGTAGAGCCGATGGAGGAGACAGGTGAGAGTGGCAGGCCCCCTGTCTCCACAGCCATCTGGGCTGGTGGACAGAGTAACACCTGTGAGTGTCCCTCCCTCCAAACAGACCTGCCCCTGCCAGCAGCCTACCCTCGGCGCTGCCCATGACAGAGGCTTGCAGAGTGGGTGTGACAATGTGATGCTGTAGCACAGAGGCTCAGGAGGCAAGGAGAACAAAGGTGGCCAGTTACTTCAGGAAGAGGGACCAGCAAAGCGACAGGCAGAAAGATAGGGCTTTGAGGTGCCAGGGAGAACACCATGGAGGCCATCATCTTGGGAGCCAAGTTTCCCTGTCTTTCATCTCTGGAAGATCAAGTGTAGGACGGTCACATCCTCCAGTGAGGACCACTTTAGCACCTCTGTCCCCTCTCTCTCTCTACCCAGAATGGCTTCCTCCAAGCACCTCTAAGATGTGGGGCTATAGTTACCTTCTGATGCTTCCCTTTTGACTCAGAAACGGGCTCATCTCCTATTCTAACAAGGTTCCCTTGGTCTTCCTGGGACCCGAGTCTTCCAAATGACTGCCCCCTTTCCAGCTGTCCTTTCTCCCCAATGTTAGAGATTTATTGACTACCCTTCCATCCTCTTCCTCCTCCCCTCAACCTCTGCAACCTCTCTACCACATCACAGCATCTACTGAATTACTAGTGGGCTAGTTATCAAATCCTGTTTCCAGCCTTGATCTCCAACTTAAAGTCTCTACAACATTCGATTCCATGAACCCTGCTTTTTCTCCTGAGTGATTTTGTTTCTGGGTGATCTTTATTTTTTTCCCTCCCTGTTCTGACTTAATCTTCCCTGTTGTCTTTGTTGCCTCTTCTCCCTCCTCTCCCTTAAGTCTTTAAGCACTGAAATTCTGTGAGCTGTCTGCTCTCATCCCCCATTCTTTTTTGTACCAGGAATTGAACTCAGGACTTTGTGCTTGCCAGGAAGGTACCATGCTACTGAGCTATATCCCTGACCCCTCCCTTCTTTTTTAAGTTCTCTCTCTTACATCTATGGCACCATGGATGTGGTAGATTCCCACATCTACATCCAGCCTCAACTTCTCTCCTTGGCTCCAGTCCCAAGTAGGACAGCTGCTGGCTCAGCTTGTCCCAACTCCTCTGCCTTCTCTATCATTATCTCACCAAATTATCTCTGTGGCTTGGAGATAGAGTCCACTTTCCTTGCTCCCATCCCCTATGCAATCTGCCTGTAAACCTACCGCGTCCTGTACCAGAACCATCTTCTGAGCCTGACCCTTTTCTCCATCTCCTCTACCACCCGCTCCTCAATGGGCTTGGGGACTCTGAGAGACCCAGCTGGTCTGAAGAGTCACCAGGCTCTTTCTGTTCCAGTCCTTCCATGTATTTTCCTAGGATTCTCCATCATAAGGACCAATATGACTCATGCTATTCTTCCCCTTCCTTTCTGAAGCTTCCTCAGTGTTCACAGCTAAAGGGCACAGCATGCCCCTCACTTGCCTGTCTTGTCAATCTGTCCTGTACCATCTGGAGCCTCTGTAGGCACTAGACATACCAGGTCCTGCAGGACAATTCCTTTATACCCAGGACAGAGAAAGGCACACCCTTTGTCTTCTCTCAAACTGTACCCTGAAGCTTCCACCAGCATGGGCACTGCCCTTGCATTATCCTTACCCCTCAACCTTGTTCCTCTTTGAATAAGCAGTGCCTAGCATGGTGCCAGGGCATAGCAGGTGCCCAGCAATGATCAGTAAAGTGATAGAATATATGAATCAACAGAGGGACTTATTTTCTTAATATGCCTTCATCCACCTCTTAATCAAATCATTCCTTAGGACAAGGTTTAATAATTTGTATAAATACAAATTATCAGAATACCATGTTAAAGCATAAATTCTACATCAGTACTTTCAGGATGGGGCCTGAGAGTCTGCATGTCTAACAAGTATAGCTGTGTGACTTTTTTTATACTAGAGTTTGAACCTAAGGCCTCACACATTGCTGGGCAACACTGAGCTATATCCTAGGCACTATCTGTCCATCTATCTACTATTTATCTATCATCTATCCATTTATTTTGATACAATATCTTACTAAGTTGTAAGGCCAGCCTTGAACTTGTAATCCTCCTGCCCCAGCCTCTTGAGTAGCTAAAATGTCATACGTCCCCATGCCTGGCTTTCCTAGGTGATCTTCAGGCTGCTGGTCTGCTGGTCACACTCTCAGGAGAAGGCCCTATGTCACATCAGTGACCTTCAAACTTTATGCAGTGCTAGAGTCACTGGGATCCCCAGGCCCACAGTGCCAGCCCTGCCCCCAGAGCAGGATGAGACGTGGGCGTGGTGGCACACACCTGGAATCCCAGCACTTGGGAGGCTGTAAACAGGAGAATCACTATGAGTCCCATCTCCATGGTGACACCCTGTAGACCCTGTACTAAATGCATTAAAAAAAAAAAAAAAAAGAGAGAATCACCTGGAGAACTTTTTAAATTCCTGAGTTTTTATACTAATTAACTCAGAACATCTAAAGAAGAGAGGTGAAGGCCAGAGTTTTAGAGCCCCTGGCTGACTCCAATGCTCAGTGCTGTGGAAGCTCCCAATCTACGCCCTTCCTCCCTTCCTAGGCTTTGCTCCTCAGTGATAGGTGCTCATTAGGATTGCCTGGGGAGCTCTTGCTACCTATTGATGCCAGGCCCCACCCACGTCAATTAAATCAGAATCTCTGGGGTTGGACTGGAGTAGTTTTCAAAGCTCCCCAGATGATTCTAATATGCAGCCAGAGTAGGATCCATTGTTTTCAGGCTCTGTCTCCAAGGAATGGTCCTGGTCCCTGACATGAGGGCCCAGAGTCTGAAACAGAGTAGGTGTGCAGTCAAGCTGAGACCCCTTTCTCCAGTTACGTGCTACACAACCTCCAAGAAGTTCAGTTAAGCTCATCTCCAATGTAAGATTCAGAATACGTGCTCCACCTGGCCCCAATTTCAGCGGCGGCTTCTGAAAGTCAAGACTCCAGTAGAATTTGGAAGCATGTCCACATCATTGCCTGTCACCACCTTTCTAACATGTGGTGATCATTTGAGTCCCTATGGATCAGGTCGGCTTCCAGAGGAGAAGTGTCTCTCCTGCATAAACTCCCAATTGTAAGCCCAGCTAGAGAGCAGATGGCCTGTAGCAGCCCCGCCACCAAAGGGGAGTCACGAGGACCTGCATTTGCAGCAGGAGGAGAGGTGGAATCAAACACAACCCATCAAAGCAGCCTGGCCTGCAGCCTGGACGCTGCATGGTGGGCTGGTTGGCCCCACTCAGGGCCAGGGCACTGCTGCTGGCTGCAGCACACGCCACAGTGCTGCCACCTGACCCAGGCAACAAGCTTGCAGATTTGCACCAGATTTCTTTCTTATGAGCTATCTCTGTAGGGGCTGAGGGAAAAGCACAAAACAAAGACAAACATCTTAGGTTCAAATCTGGCCTATTGCCCCTGGCTACATGAGCCCGGAAGTCAGTTTCTCCTGCAGCTATCATTATTATTTCTTCTTTTATTGGTATCATGTACCAAGCTGGCACACTCCTGTCCCTGGAGGCAGCAGGAACCCTGGGCTCCAAGGAAAGGAGCAGCAGACAGAGGAGATGGATCCCAGTATGAGCAGATTCTGGGCCCTAGGTATAGACAAATTTGAGGCATTTATACTATAATATTGCTTGTATTTGTCTGCAATTAAAAGTTAACTAATTTTTTTACTAAATCCTGCAATCCTACAGGAGATGAAAGAATGCATGATAAGCAGAGTGAATATATGAAGAGATAGGCCTGGAGGGAGAGAGCTTGCCTAGGTAAAGATTTCAGAGCTCTGGAGACTAGATGGCAAACCAAGACACTTTTCTGTCCCCAGAGCGTCTTCAGGAAGTTGACCTTGGCAGACAAGGTCTAGTCCCTTCCCTGAGGCAGGTGAGGCCTGGCTGGGGACAGGTCTTGGTGTCCACTCCCACCATGCCCCTATTTATTCACCCTGAAGGACAGAGACAGTGTGGTTCCCCCCAGCTCTACAGGAGCCAAAGCATACTCTGCCTGTGCACATGGGGACTTTCGTTCCACAGATTAAGCCTTTGAGGATTCACAGCGCTACAGACCTGAAAGAGCCTTCAAGCCCATCCAACCCACTGTGGGTACATCAAAGATGAGCCTACCCGAAGGCACATGCGAGGGAGGTCCTGGGTTGAATGGAACCTAGCTCTCCCTACCAGCCTTGTCATCTCAACCCCTCTAGAGCCTACCCTGAACTGCAGAATAGAAATGCCAGTGATTTAGTAGGCTAATCCATTCCTCAGCCCCTCACTCTGGAGTCCATAGGTATCAAAGTTTCTCTTGTTACAGTCCAGCTAGAGGCAAGGCTGCAGGGGATTCTGTGCTGAAAATGGCAAAAGGCTTTACAGGGGTGCCTGGAGATAGCAATGTGCTTGGCCAGGCTGTGCTTCTATGCCCACTTAGAGAAACTGCTGCAGATGGCACAGAGAGGGTGGTGTGCAGTGCAGTCAGGAGGCCTGAGCATACAGCTTTGTCTGGATGACCCTGGCTCATAGCCAGCCTCAGTTTCTCCATCTGGGAGATGCAGCTACCTCACATGGGTAACATAAAATTAATGAGATTTGGGGCCAGGGAGATATAGCTCAGTAGAATAAGTGCTTGCCTGGCAAGTGCAAGGGCCTGAGTTCAATCTTCATTTCCACCAAAAAAAAATAATAAAATAAAATAAAAAATAAAAAATAAAAAAAGGTTAATGAGATTGGGCACTGAACCAGAAGCACTGTTAAAAAGCCTAAGTCTTCAACTGTTCCTCAATGTCTTTGAGTCCCAAAGACCTAATCGTCTTCTTTCTCACCATGTGGAAAACAATACTCAACAACCACTAGTTCCTCTAGTAGCCTGGAAGCTGTACCTCAACTAGTCTTCCACCTAAAGGGTTTCACCTCCCCATCAACCCATAAAATTACAAACAAAGTAATTGCAGCTTCCTACAGGAACCAGGAGTACCTCATCCTCAGGTCACCATAAAGCCTGCACCTCACAACTCCTATTGATTTACTTAGGCCCTGGTGAAGCTCCCAAGAGAGGTCCTCCTGTGCCCCCTGTGTGACATTTGTTGTCCTCCAGCCCAAGGATAAGCCTATGAGACTAATCAGTTGCTTCCAACCATATCTGTCCATTGCCAGGTGTGGTCTGCTTGGCTGTCTCATCTAAGTTAGGGTTGGGAGTCCTTCCTTCTCCAAGAAAGGTACGTAGGGGGTGGCCAGAACAGTCAACTCAGTAAGAGTAAGATTGAGCTTGGAGGTTAACAAATTGTCCAAATCCTGAACCTCCAGGGTTGAGGGATCCTTTTCTTATTCCTGAATGGTAGGGTCTGAGTCTCCATTCACAGGGAGAGGTGGAGACCCTGATAGCAAGCAAGAGAATCTGGTACCTTCTTGCAACCATGGCCCTCACTTCATCCCATGATTCACTACATCTGGCCAGACTTTGCCATGTGAAGAGTGGTGGCAAATGCATCAACTGTTTCTACACTGGGAAGTGAGGTGACTTGTCCAAGGTCACATGTGAGGGGTGGGCCAGGACACCCTCATGGGCCTGCTCCAGGGGCAGTGCCAACCCTGTGCCTGTGTCTTCCATGGGACACATCTCCTGCATGAGAGGCAGCTCTAAGTTTCTCCAACTTCACCTTCAGTAAAGTGGCCACAGGACACACCTGCACTGAGTGCCTCCTGAGGGCTGCATGAGATGCAGGTCTCCTGGGAAACTGCATTGGGGAGAGAGCACAGTGACCTTGTTCCAACTCACTTGGACCTCAGCTCAGTCCCTTCTGGGATCAGGGGTACAGCTGATGGACAGAGAGGTGATCGTGAGACCCTGCAGCTTCGAATACCCCCAGCTTCATGGGCTGAACAGTAAGCTTTAGATTACTGCTAATTTGCTGCAGACAGCTCTCATCTTTTATCCAAGGGTGTGAGAGTTGCCAGCTTGAGCCCTAAATTGTGGGTTAAGGCAGGGTGACTTTGGCCATCCTGAAGCTGTTCCCCACACATTCTTCACTCTCTGACAAAAGTGAGAGGCGAGTCCTCTGATTTCTGAATGCTGGGGCCTGCACTGTCATCTACAGGAAGAGGCTGAGACCCCAGCAGGAAGAACAGTTGGCTCAGAGGCAGAAAAGTTATCGTTAGACCTAGACCACCGTTTCTCAGACCCAAGGCACCCAAGCCTGTCAGGGGCCCCAGGCATCCTAGTGAAGAAGTGGGCCAGCTCTACCCACTAGATCTGACTACAGATGCTAATGCCACACTGTTCACGCAACTTCTCAAGCTGCGAGTGCCAGCCCTGCTTCACCAAATGCCCATCATGAAGGACAGGTGCATCATAAGGACTTACTCAAGCAGTCATCAGGGGGCTGACGAGGAAATCAGGGCCTCTATGCTGGGGATTGCGCTGTGTCAGTCCACTCCCTGCTGATCATCTGATCCTGGGACTCACAGGGACAGATGCTCCTGAGGTCCACAAAGCCTGTAATTAGGCAAGGATGACAGCAGAAGCCTGGCTCTCTCCTACACTCAGCAAAGCTCTATGCTCTGGCTTCCAGCAGGGTGGGGCCCCTCACCATACCTTAGCCTGCTCTCTCTGACCTGTGCATTGAGAGGACAAGTGAGGCCCATATCAATAGGGCAAATCTCCTTGTGCCTGCTTGACCTTGGCCCCTCTTCTGCTGAGGCCATGGCCAGATGTTACCCAGTTGAGTGCAGAGGAAAACCAGGGAGTCAGGGAAGCTTGGAAAGTAGCCAGGCACAGGGCTAGGTGGATGGCCACTGCTTAGCACTCCCAGAGGACTGGATTTGGGCTGAAAGACTCTGGGGAGATCACTGTCCTTTAGGGGAAGACACATCTCACAGTTTGTACATTCTGCTCACACTGTCACCCCTTGAACCAGATCACACAGCACTCTTTTCATCATAAAAATTTTTTTCTGTGGGAGAACAGCCATTTCCCAGCTCCCTTGAGACCCATGGGAACTGAGGGTTTCATGGGAGCTGGTTTTAAGCTTCCGCCCTGTGAGACCAAAGTACTGTTGGGAAGTGCTAAGGTGGCTGCCTCTCTTTCCCTTGTCCCCATTCTGAATGATCTTTCTCTCTCTTCTCTCTGGTAACTCAGCAGCAGGCAGAACTATGGCCATTTCAGAGAAAAGGTTATTTCCTGCTGAGAGGGTACAAGGCCAGGTCCAGACCTAGAGCTGCTGTGTCCTCCCCAAACTTCTCTAATGGCCTGGCCCTAGTAGGGCAAAGAAAACAGTAGAATCTGCTTCTGGGTCAGATCTAACAAGGTTGGCCTAATCTCTACTACCTAAAGGAGAGTATTCATGGGGAAGTGGTGACTGGTGCCCAGACAGGGAGGGGGGAGAAGCCATGGCTGGTCTCCAGCTTGCCAAATGTCTCTGAAACAGGATGGGACAGGATGAGAAGAGGTGACTTCTCCTTG
Source organism: Octomys mimax (assembly GCA_002564305.1). Taxonomy (NCBI): domain Eukaryota; kingdom Metazoa; phylum Chordata; class Mammalia; order Rodentia; family Octodontidae; genus Octomys; species Octomys mimax. The sequence continues at coordinate 20,593 of NDGM011137370.1, read as the reverse complement.
GTTTTTCCCACCTATCTGATTTAGTTAAGGAGTCACGTAGGCCCTTTCTGTTCTATCTGACAGATCTTGGATGATAGTATGAACCCTCCTGACCAAGAAGGAGAGAAGTGTCTGGGACAGTATCCTAGCAACTTGCTGGAATTTTACAAACTCAAGAAACTGAGGAGTGGAGGAAGTCGTAGACTGAGTTGCTGAAACCCAGATTCTACCTGTGTTGGGCTGTGGGGGTAGAGGCTGTCTCAGAGGTCCTGGGTGGCCACAACCCAATGAGTATGGTCTGTGTGTAAAGATGAGGATGTGGGGCTGGGGATACAGCTCAGTGGCACAGAGACTGTCTGGCAAGCATGAGGTTCTGAGTTCAATTCCTGGTACAAAAAAGAAAATAAAAGATGCAGATGTGTCACCATAAAAGTCACTTCTACCGCCCTCTTGGGTCAGACTCATTTCCGGTTAAACCTACTCAGATATCATCCCACCCAGAGCCCACAGAAGGATAGCATGACCCTTTCTGTCTGTTGCTGCAGGTGAGGAGGTATTTGGGATTCATCCCACAACCCTCTGCCCAGTGAGGTTTGGACATAAGAAAAGAGACAAAGGAGGATCCATGAGACTGTCTAGAAGGACATCTTAGGGTATACCAGTTGTATGTGTAGAATCTAGAAAATCTTGGACTCCTCCATGCTTTCTAAAGTCTGACATGCCTTTGGGGTTGGGGGGAGGGGGACCTAGCTTGTTCCCACTTAATTTAATGAATTGAGGGAAAGGGAACTTGTGGCACGGGTCTCTTCAGAGTCATTTGTCCCTTGTGAGGTTGTGATGTACAGAGGCCTTTCAAACAACCTCTGAGATTCTGTAGGTTGGCTTTAACCCTAGGTGCTTCTGGACTCTGTGTGTGTGTGTGTGTGTGTGTGTGTGTGTGTGTGTTGGGGACAGGAAGAAAGGTCTCAGATCAGGTTCTGGAGCTAGTTAGAAGCTAGAAAGGCCGGACCAGGTAAGGGTGGGGTGCTCACTCCCAGGCCAGGCACTCTGCAAAGGCCAGAAGAGGCCTCACCCACGGGCTGGAGCTGTCCGAGATATGGTGCTGAAAATGGAAAGCTCCCGCCTAGAGGGCAGGGAGCAGCCGGCTGAGCTCGCGCTTTGCCCAGGTGAGATGGACGATGAAATGGATCTTCCACACCCCTCTTTCTGTATTCTACTTCCTCTCTGAGGAAGGAAGGGCACAGGAGAGTTGGGGCAAGAAGGCAGGTTGGGCTCTGAGAAGTGTATAGTCGCCAAGGCTGTGGCCAATATGGGAAAGCAGGCCACTGCACCCCTAGGAGTAGAATGTTTTCTGGGCCAGCTGTAGGGGACTTGGGTGGGTCCCTCATTGACCTACACTGTGGTACGACTGATGGGGAACATAAGTGTTCCCATGCATAGGGCTCAAACACTTGCACAGTAGACGTCGTGGGTGCACACACTCTGTGGACACAGGGGGCACGCTCTTAGAATCAGCACACACCAAGCACACCCAAGCGGTACCACACATGCGTCCTATTCACAGGCACCGGCTCACACCAGGCAGCCGAAGCTCGGCCCCTGCTTCGAATCCTTCTGGCCCGTCTGGCCTGGACGTTCCTCCTGCTTTGCTTGCAGGCCTCGGATTGTGACCCCAAGGGAGGCACAGCCAGTAGGAAGCCCCAATTCTAGTTTGAGACCAGGGAAGATTGTGAAGTAGAGCAGCCAGAGAGCTCCTACGCCAGAAAGGGGAGGTGGAGGAGGGGATAGATCTCAGACACCCTCCCCCTTTCCCCAAACTCCCAGTAACGGTGCCAGGATCGGAGAGGAGAGTGAATAAGAGAGAGAGAGAGAGAGAGAGAGAGAGAGAGAGTGTGTGTGTGTGTGTGTGTGTGTGTGACTCCCTCCCCATACTGGGGACACCCGGAAGAATACGCGTACCTGTGCGTGGGAGGACCCGCGTGGAGCCCCCTCAGCGAGTCCGGAGTTGCTGGCTCCTCTGGTTTCCCCGGGATAAAGGTGAAGTGGGAGTGGGAGTTACCTTGCTTGCCCTCCACACCGCTTCCCGGACGTCCAGAGGCAACGGAGAAACTCCGTCCTGGGCCGCAGGAAGTTGCTTGCGTTCGGACGCGGGGAGGGGGCGCGCCCGGGTCCTAAGCTTGGCTGGGCTCCCCGCGCCTCCGCGCCCGCCGCCCTCGCCACCTCGCCGGCGCCCTCCCGCCCGCAGACTGCGCCGAGCCTGAAAGCTGGGAGCCCGCCCGCCCTCCTGGAGAGGCTGCCGCTGACCTGCATTGACGTCATTGCGTCATTAGGTTTCCCCTGGAAACACTGGCTCGCCCGAAATAGTAACACATTAATTCAGGCCGGGGTAGCAGGGAGAGACTGTTTGTAACCCTGCAGCTCACTTGGCGCGCAGGCGAGCGCGCAGCAGCCCCCACCCCTCCTGAGGGCAGCGCTGGCTGCGCTGGCCTACTATTTTGAGAACAAAGGAAGGCAAAATTTAGAACCCCGGAGAAAGGGTGCGGGGGACACCTAGACCCCTTTGCCTTCCATGCGCTTACACCCTCAGCCACACACGCGTACGCACACGACATCTGGCTCTACCTCGGGCGTTCCCGCGTGCACTCTTGGGAACCTGCTGGGGTGAGTGCTCCGGGTTCTCGGCGCGCGGGGCAGGTCCGCAGCAGAGTTTCCTGCCCTCCAAAGGGTTGAAGGACTAGATCACTCCCGCCGGCAGCGATCCAATCTCCCGGAGAGTCCGGCACTCTCCCTCCCTCCACATCTGTCCCACACCCTCCTCCCCCAGGGAGGCTGGGCTGGAGGAGATCTTCACCCTGCAAGCACACCCTCCCTTTCTCCCCTAGCTGCTCCCCGACCTGACCCGGGAAACCCTTTAGGGGAAACCCTGCAGGGATCTAGCCCACAGCTGGAGGTTCTTCCCCCCCACCGGGGGCTGGGGTGGGTCAGACCATACTGCAGAACCTCCCGTCTCAGCAGGTAGGAGGACATAGGTATAGGGTAGAAAAAGACTGCAGGACGGACCGCAGAGTGACCGATTACTACGAGCAACCCCTGAGCTCCGCCGCTATCCGCCGCGCCCTTCCTGCGAGCCAGACCAAAGCGAGCCCCCAGCATCAGTGCTCTTCCCAGCTGTCGGTCTTTCTTTGGCCGCGCCCTTGACTCAGTTTCTCTCGGAGGTTGGAAAGAGCGCTCATTTGGTCAAAATAGCAAGCGACCAGTTTAGTGCTGTAGAGGAGTCGGGGAAGCGACACGCGGAGCCCAAGAACTCCGAAGGCGAGGAAGCAGGAAGACGCACCCGCCCGCCTGGCTCTGCGCGCCTGAGTAGGTAGAGGAGCCAAGCGGGCAGGAAAACCGAAAGGATCCTCCTCCTTTTCCCCGTGGCCGCTACGGAGCGCCCGGCAAGGGCACAGAGAGGTCTCTGCCCTTTTATTCCAGTCTTATCTCACTTCTACTCTGTCTGGTGTGGGAGGAGGGTGAGCCTGGGATGCAGGGAGCTTTTCCCCAGCCCTGCCCTTCCCTAGGCAGCCAGAGGAGAGACGACCCTTGGCCTCCCCTTAGTCCTTTTCTTATTCACCACAGAGATAATAAAAACCCACCAGAAACACAATGTCCCCTCAAGTAGGAGCAAGACTTGGGGAGTGTAGGCCTCACCTTACCTCCATAGAGCTCTGTGAGCCTCCCTCTGCCAGTGAATTTCTCTCCCCAAGCCACATTGGGCTTCGTTGAAAATTGGGGCCATGAAGCCCCTTCCATGGGCTATTGGAAGATGACAAGAGATGATGGGAGAACGCGCTGGGATACCATATGTTTTCTCCTCCCCTGGAAAATGGTTTTTTCAGCCAAGAGTGAACCCACCACATACATATTCCCTAGTGACAGATTTGAGGAAGCTAAATCAAAATGTACTTGGGGAACAGTGTCACTGAGGGCCCTGACCCCAAAAGGATGCCATATGAATTCTTTCCTTCAATGTTACCCATTAGTCTCTGACCAAAACTCCCCAGAGCAGCTCTCTGGTGCCTTCAGATTGAAGTTCAGTTAAGTGATGGTGACAGGGTGTGGGGGGCTGACCCCCCACCCCTACCAACTCATTTCCCTGCAGAACATGCACCAACCCTACATCCAATCTCCTGCTAGTCCCCATGGCCATTATCTCTGGTCCAGCTCTCCCTATGGATAGTGACAGCTCCTCTTGACACAATCCTTGGCACAATAACTAATACTGACTGCCTGTGGAGAAGAAATTGCCAATCCCTCTTTTGGGAATCTCCTGCTCCAGCCCCTTGCTTGCTCCATCTATCTCTCTATATTTAAAGTCCACATGACTCTTGAGGTAACGGGGCCAGCGATAGGCTGCTCCAAATAATTGGGCTTGATGTAAAGAGAGGCATGAGATAGGAGAGTTAGGGTTCTGGTATGTGCATACATAGCAGGCATTGCTATCCAAAAGAGATACCTAGAAGGCCATTTAGAGTCCAGTGTGCTCCTTGCTGCCTGGGCTGTCTCCTAGCTCTGAGGCAGCAAGAACTAACAACCAGGCCAGAGTGTCAATGATCTGACAGGGAACACAGCAGGCTATCTCCCCAGAGGCTACTTGGCTTGTAAGAATAATCTCGGCCAGAGAAGACCTGGGATTTCCTGCAGAATACTCCCTACCAAAAGCCTTCTTCTGAGCCCCCCAAAGGCAAAATGACCAATCTGGGCAGTGGGACCAAGAAGGAAGAGCCCTGGGTTGGGAATTAGAACTGGCTTCTAATCCCAGCACTGACATTAAGTCATGGTCTAACCCTAGAGGAGGGATGTACTCTCTACCCCGTAACTGACCCTGCCCTGTATGCTAGTGGAATGTCATAATCAAGCAGAGTTGTCATCATAGCCTTGGAGACCTGGAGATAGCCTCAACATCAGTGGAAGCTGCCCCAAGCCAAAAGCAGTCTATTCCCCCTTGAGCCCATGGATTATAGGTAGGCAGGTGGCACAGATTATAGGCAGGCAGGTAGGCACATCTGTAACCTGGTGGCCATAGACCCTCTCCTCCCAATTAGCCTTTCATCTGAAGCCTTCTTATCTTTTCCTGTCTGGAAGCCTTTTGTATGAAGCAAAAATGTTATAGCCCTCTAAGTTCTTCCTATTGATGCAACTGAAGAGCCATTCTCCCAGTCATTCAGCAAACTCATTTGACCCAATACCACTTTTGTCCTAGTTGTTTCCTTTTTAATTCTCATTCCTTAACTACTAGATTTTGTTCCCTACCCAGGTTTTACATTTAACATTTACAGGCCATGGGTCCAATTTGTACTCTAAAGAGGCCCATGATCATCTTAGATCTGTGTCTTAGAACATGGAAGCCCCTACCCCCTCTTGTGTGCCATCCTGGCTCTTATCCACAATCTATTCTCCCAAATTCATCTGGGTTCCAAAGCCTAGGAGGAAGTACTGAATCAAAGATACTATTTGCCATGACCCTGAATTCAAATATTGCTTTCTGATAGTGACATCATTGTTCTCATTGCTATTTGGGGCAGAGGCATAGGTAGCTAAGTACCAAATGATTAAATGTAGAAAACTTACCAAAGATCCAGTGGCATAATGCCAAGAGCTAGAGTCCAACTAAAGGGGTCGAATAGGCACCACTTTAGCTAGGGAGGACAAATTTTACAACCAACATTTAGGAAACAGTGTTCATGCCAGCTGGAGAAAGTGTGTCAGATCTATAGGTGCTTTGACCAAACTCCAAAGACAAGTAGGATGTGGGCAAGCAGGGGGGAACAAGAGAGACAGACAGATGGGAGTTCCCGACAAAGCTGTGTTCTCACCATGGCTTCCCATTAGAATTCTCTAGGATTGACCTGGCCCCAACCTAAAGCTAATGAGAACATACCCAGGGCCCAGGCCCAGAGAATTCAGGTTCCATTGGTTGGGAGTGAGGCATAGGCATTTATAATTTTTAAATTTTCATTTGTACTTTGTGATTTATTGGCAACTATGTGTCATACTGTCAGAAATTAGTTTTTAATTTGTAATATAGGTCAGTAGATGAGAGTAGTGATTTAGAGGAAAGTCCTCTCAATTAGAATCATGGCTCTCTGTCATCTGCCAACTGACCAAGAATGATGTCTGAGGTTCCTAAATTTATTCTTTCTTTCACTGTAGAAAGGTGACGGTTGTAGCTCCTACATCTCCTGGGGTTGTTCTCTAGCCCCGTGAGATAGATAATGCTTTCAAGTGTAGATCGCAACTCCCTGGGCACTGGTTCTGTTAAATGGCTCTGTGCATAGTTCTAATGTGTGGCCATGGCTGAGAGCCTCTAGCATAACGCAATAGCAAAAGAGTTGGGACAAAAGAACGTATTAGGGACTCTTGGGTGTTGGGAAGAGTGTGTAACAAGGGAAGAAGAAACTGAAAGTCATTATAGTAGGGATTATGTTGTTTAATAACAGTAAAATGTTGATACTTCATCCATTAAGCATGACAGAAACTGAAATTTTCTATTTTGAAGGTGTGGCATGACATGTGGAAGGTGGTACATCAGTAATGTGGGCAGTGTGTGGTCTTGACTGGAAAGGAGATGGAGTCCTGAGAAGAGTGTGGGGTCAGGAGCACTGAGGAAACTGCGAAGAAAGGATGAGTGTGAGGAAAAGCACAAAGGAAGAGTCAACACGATTTAAGACCTTCGAGGACACAGGGCTTACAGAGACTGAGGGAAGAAAAATAGGGGTAATTTTAATTCTAAGAAGACTAAGGAAATAGCCGCTATGCTTGATAAAATAGTATTTAACATATCAGACCAATCAGAAATGGCCTGAAAAAAATAGAAGTTTTTATCATCACCAGAAGTGGCAGTTCTGTTCTATGAAGTCCTTGGAAATCCAGACTCCTGCCATCCCTTCTTCTGGTGCCAGTTGGCAGTTCTCAGGTCCCAGCATCCATGTGGAGAAGAACTGGTGGAATACCGCAGCCGGGCTCTCCTGAGGGAAATCCATCAGTAGCCACTCATTGTATTTCTGCACATCCCTTTGTCCAGAAATTTGTCGCATGCTGCATTTTGTTGCAACAGAATATAAGAAGTGCGGTCTTTATTTTCTAAGTAAGTTCATATCCAGCTAAATATTCTATAGTCAATGTAGATGCTGTTTTTGTACAAGAAGACGAACTCAGATACTGGGAAGAGCTAACAGTCTCTACGGTTACCACTTTTCTTCAAATAGTCAACCTGAATCATGGAGTCTATTTGGGAAAATATTTTTTAATATGTGGAGTTGGAAACACATGGAATAATTTGTTGTGGTTTATATCTCTGCGTCCCCCAAGAGCCTCATGTGCTTGTAGGTAGGCTTTTGGGAGAGTATTGGGCCACAGAGGCCATTGTAGTCAGGGTTTGCAAGGGAACAGAGTTAATACAGGACTCATAATGTGTAGGATAATTTTGTAATAATCATCGAAGAAAGCAAAAAGCAGAAGAGCACAAGAGAACTATACACATTAGAAATCCAAAGAATCCTCCTGAGGGCCTGCACCTTACAGCAATGTCCTGCACAAATCCACCAGGAGGTCTAGCACCCAAGACAATGTCTCATGCAAATCTGCATCAAGGATCAGCACTGGGCAGGACCAAAGATCAGTGGTGGAAGCTAGAAAGTCTATGCCAGCAAGATGAAGGATCTGGGCCAGCAGGCTGAGGGATGTGTACCAAAGCCAGGAAGCAACATTCAGGGTAAGCGCCAGAGCTCCCTTGAAGAGAACCACAGCCATCTCAGGAACAATGAGATCCTGAGCTCCTCTGAAGAAGAGAACAGCTGAGTTCAAATCAGGAGAGCCAGCACGACCAACCTCTCCAGGAGAATCAACAGCACAGTCTTTTTATGCGGTGGGCAACAGTCGTCAGGTGTGCCTTCCACACCCAGCGCCATGCTGGGTTCAGCTGCGTGTTACAAGTTGCTCATTAGTTAATCTACTGCAGGGGCACTACAGTTGCCTGTTAGGAGGTAGGGCCTGGTTAAAAGAGGCACATCACTTGGGGGGGGGGTGACATGGAAGGTGTATCTCCCTCTCTGGCCCTTTCCTTCTTTCCATCCTTCCTGACTGCCCGACAGGAGCAGCTTTCCTCCAAGGACCCTTTCCCATGTTCTTTCTGGCTTGGAGCCAGCTGAATAGGGACTGAGACTTCTACAAACTGTGAGCCAAAAAAACCCTTTCTTCCTTTAAATTGTGGGTGCCAGACATCGTGTCTCAGCAACCAGAAAAGTGACAGGATTTGAAGATGGCCCCAAGGTCCCTGACTTCCGTTGTATGCACTTGTCTGATGCCTACCATGAGTGAGGTCAGGGAATATGATGAGCACTTTCAAAAGGACATGAAGAAGGGTGTGGTAGGGAGGCAAGTAAAATGCAAAAGTGGCCACTGAGAAGGAGGAGGCAGGGGTCAACATGGAGACGTCAGTGCAGTGCACAAAGTCCTCCAGGAACTGGCCACCATTCCCTCTCCAGATCTTTCTTCTGCCAATCTCTTTTCTCGGATTTTTTTAAAAAATGTATTTAGTACAAGGTCTACAGGGTGTACAGGGTCTCAGCATGTAGATCAGATTTTAGTGATTCTCCTGTTTTTCAGCCTCCCAAGCACTGGGATTACAGGTGCCTGCCACCACATCCAGTCTCTGTCGCCATCTCAGCGCGCCCTGGGGGCGGGCCTGCATAGCACATCCGGGATCCCCTGGCCCCTGCACTCTGCCTAAGCAGGTGCTCTAGTCCGCTGGGCTATCTGGCCAGCCCTTCTCTTAGATTTTATTCCACTTTCACCCAACTGCTCCACACCTGCTGGGCTTGCCTCTCTACTACCCTACTACCTGCAATGTGTTTCTCTTGTTCCCTTTGGTGTGATTAACTCCTGCACAACTACGAACACCCAGTTCAGATGTTGTCTTACAGGTAACCTTCACTGACCCACAAGGACAGTCAGGTGTCCCTTGGTGCTCTGAGTCTCCCTCCACTAATGTATTTGTCTTATTTTTAGAATTTTACAGTTTAGTATGAATTTTTCTCCCCTGTGAGCTCCTGAAAGCTAAGCACAGAGCAGACTGTCTTTGTAGCCACACAATGTAGCACAATGCCTGATGTACAGTGAACTCCCAAATATGTGGGCAGTGGATTTTAAAAAGATCCCTCAAGAGCTGGTATCAAGGGAACGTAGGACAAGGGATATTTATTCTGGGACTGGTAGACAGAATAAGAGGACAAATAGGGAGGGGCATGCTTTAAATGAACACTCCTTATGACTAGGTTCCACTATCACATCCCAGTAAGATGTTTCTTGGCATTTTTAGTAATGAAGATCTAGTGAATGTTGGCTTAGAGTTTAGAACTATGATCTTGTTAATAGGACAGAACATGGACAGTAATGGGGAGGCAGAGCTTTTTATTTCCAAAGCAAAAAGAATCTGGACTGACCAGAGAAAAACAAACAAAAACAAAGGCAAAAATAAAGCTGGTATTCAATCCATAAATTAACTACAAATCTCATCTAGAATAGAGGGCTATCAAGTTCTAAGTGGAACCCCAGTGCTCTTGTTTTCTGTGCACCGTACTCCAGCTCAGTTAAATTTAATCCAACAAATGGTAATTGATTGCCTACTGTATTCTTAGAGTGCTCTTCACTGCAGCAGGCCAGGCATTGAGGATGCAGCTATGAAGAGCACAAATGTAGGCTCCTTGCTCATAGTTGAAGAAAGACATAAATTAAACAGGTACAGTAATTGCTAGTTTAAGGAAAGTGGCTACAGGAGTCCCCTTTAGTCTCTTGGAACATATTCATTAAACTCATCTCTGATTTCAGCTACAGATTTGGGGGGTAGTGCTAGACCAGGCCAGATTGGCTACTTGCACAGTATCCCCTGTGAAGCTTAGGCACTGCCACGTTTTCATTTCTGCCTCAGGATCCTCTCCAGCTCTGGGGGATCCCTGTTGGAAATGTGGGACAGAGTGAGTTCTTGGGGGGGGGTCATCTCCCTGCTAACCCGAAAACCTCAATAATAGCCCCATTTTCCTCACCTTCCTTTCTATCCCAACTCTCCCCACCCCTGCCTTTCTGATTTGCATCATCCCCATTATAGAATCTGTACTAAGTGTACATATGGCTCATATTTGCTTTGGGGAGGGTGTCTAAATACTGTGGAATTTGAAGGAGCCATGAGAGATATAGTAGGATTTAACCTGGTTGGATTTCCTAAGGTCTCCTTAGGAAGTGATGTCTAAGCTGACACATAAAGGACAGAAGTTCTCCCAGAGAAAGAAATGAAGGCTGAATGTGCACAGAGCCCGATGGTGAGAGGCCTGGAGTCCACCCTGGGCATTGTGTCTTTGAAGAGCTTAAAGAAGACCATAGTGGCTGGAACAAAGTGAAATGAGGTGAGATTTGGGTGCTGAGAACCCAAGTTCTTGTAGAACCTTGTAGTCATGGTAAGGATTTTGGACTTCATCCTAAGGCACTGGGTAGTAACTGAAGGGTTTAAGTATGTATGAAACATATGTAGCTTTTAAAAAAGATTATGTTAGCTGCATTATAAAGAGTGACAGGATTGGGGGAGATGGGTAGACTAGTTAAACAGTTCAGAGGCTAAAAAATAATCCAGGAGCCCAGCTAGAGCAGATAGGGAGAGCCATGGTGTAAGGAGGCGGGACAAGAGCGCTGGTGTTTGGTCAGGTGGTCAGGGAGGGGAACCGGACAAGGCCGATGCTCAGGCTTCTGATTCTAGGAATACATTGCCACAGTGGAAGGCATGGGCAAAAGTGTGCATTTGAAGAGACTTGTCCTGCACTTATTGGGTTTGACGTGCCCTGAGAATATCAAGTGGAGAGATGCCAGAACATGGATGGTCAGGAAGGCGGGAACAGACAAACCACGATGGCCTGAGGAGCACTTTCTTCCTTCTTGCTAGCAGTTTGCAACTTGGTAGGTCTGAGTCAGCTGAAGGGAAGGCAGGCTCAGCCCAGTGCTGAGCATGGAGGGTAGCTGGTCACTTCCTCCCCTGTGCACAGGCCTGCTCGGAGGCCCCTGTCTGCCCCCATGCTGTCTCTATAAATAGGGAACACAGTCCCTCCTGACCAAAGGGTTCCAGCCTCATCTTTAGATGTCTCCATCAATATATGTGAAACAGAGTCTAGAAAAAAAAGACTAAAAAAGCTATCTTTATTTAGCCTGGAGAAGAGAAGGAGGGAGAGCTACGATGTTGCTAGGAATAAACTGCTGCTTTTATCTTTTCCTTCTAAGGAGGCCAGAGGAGGTGGACTTAGGACTCAGTTACAGAATTGATTCTCAAGCAGGAAGGGAGGGAGATTCCCCCCACCCCAGCACTGAGAATGTTCTGCAATGTCAAGAGTGGTGAGTAGGTGTGCCGTGCCCCTGGCATCTAGGATAGAGACCAAGGATGCTGCTACATATCTTGTAATGCACAGGACAGGCCCTGATACAAGAAATTATCTGGCCTCAAATGTCAGTCATGCCAATGGTTAGTCTGGTGCATAGAAATTCTATATACTTAATTTATATTGAAATAAAGAAAATAGTCACTTGGTATTTATTTGCTTGCTTGTTGAAGGATATGTGTGATTGGGGTCTGGGATTAGAACAGGACAGCTGTCAGGAACCTTGCTCTCCCAACTAGAATCATGTATCTCCTTCAGCTAGAAGACTTTCTATTTGCTGCTTCTTTTTGATTCTGACTTGACAGCCCTTTAAAAATTCTGAAGTGTGAGTCACTGATCACTCCACTATAGAGCCTTTGCGATAGGCCATCTTTCTGGGTTCCTGCACCCTTTGGACAGCCATTCATCTCCCCATTGAATTAGATGCTGCTCCTGTCTAAGGAATGTCAAGACATCTTCCCTGGATAGGAGTTTGGGAGGAGGGAATTTTGAGTTACAAGGGGGCACTGAATTTAAATATACTGCAACCAGCAACTATAAAAAGCACTATACTATCTTTCTAGTATAGTGCTTTTTCTTGGTATAGCAAAAATGGGCTGAATTCAAAGCTATGCTTCTCCTTTTCATTCCAAAGCTGCATTGTCCAATATGTAGCCACTAGCTGCATATAGCTACTTAAGTTTAAATTATTTAAAATTAAACACAATAGAAAATTCAGTGCCTCCAGGGCATTAGCCACAGTTGATGAGCTCAGCAGCTCCATAGGGTAATGGCTAGCATATTGGATGGTGCAGGTGGAGACTATTTCTGTCACTGCAGAACATGCCATTGGGCAGCACTAATCCAAAGGAAGAAGATACTGGCCAACTGGAAGGTTTGACATGAACAGAAAATATTTTAATGTCAGCCCTAGAGAATCAATAAGAGTTATTCATTCACAGCTCTTACTGCTAGGTATGCATGAAATACTGTGCGCAGCTGTGATTATTACAGAGTTCATGCCTTGGCTGGTGTGTCCCCCCGGGATTATATTCCTCTGCTCACTGAAGCAGCAGCTTGCAGAATGATTTTACCTGAGGAGGATTACTGTAACTTACCATTCAGAAGGGTACTATCAATGCTTAAAAGTAAAAAGTAGTCAAGCTATGAATAGTGCATAATAAGCTTTTCAGATACCATGACAATAGATGACACAGAGAAATTTACAGCCTAGGTGAACACGAGTGTGTGAGCAGAGTTGTTAGCCATACCACCAGCCCTTTTGGGGCCTAGCAGCTCTATCTTCTCAGTTCCCATCATTCCTATGCACTTTTCTCCCTTCATCTGATTTTGCTTCTAAAGAGAATATATTTTCTACTCATGTGATTGTCATCCCTGCTGTCCACCCAGGACTCCAAGCCTCTGCCTACCAGGACAGGATAGGCTTGCGCCTCTGTTCCTTGTAACCAAGGACTGAGCCCAGGGATGGATGAGTCTGGCTGCTGTTAGGATTTATATCTAGATGATCCTCAAAGCCTCATGCATTCATAGGTGGGCTTGTGAAAGGTGATTGAATCATGGATGATGAGAGGTGGGTCTTGGCAGAAGAGATGATCACATGGCCTAGAAAGGTGCATCTCCTTCTCTCTGGACATTATGATGTGGGCAGCTTTCCTCTGCTATGTCCCGCTGCCATGCCATCCTGCCTTGAAGCCTGCAGACGGCAGCCTGAAAACATGAGTCATGTTATGTCTCTCCTCCTTTAAATTGTGTCAGGTATCATGTCCTGAGTATTATGACTACAACAGCTGGAGGTGCTCTCTGCGACTCATCCACCAGAGTGCCTGATTGCTGGTGTGAGACCATCCAAAAGCCTTTTCCTGGCACTGCCACCAACAACACTCAAGATGGCAGTGGTGAAACTGTCTTGGATCCCATATGACCATTCTTAATACCTGTGGCAACCCCTGATGGAGGTGTAATGCAGTTGAAATAAGCCTATGTTGTTTTTAGAGAGAGAGAGAGAGAGAGAGAGAGACAGACATACAGACAGACAGACAGACAGACAAAGAGATCGTGTGTGTGTGTGTGTGTGTGTGTGTGTGTGTGTAGCTTGGCCACTATACCTTTCATATATTCATCCCCTCAACCTTGCTGTCTATGACATTGCAATCTGCTATATTTATTAGGTGAAGTTTTTTCCTGTTATTTAGAAAAACAAATGAGTTAAAGTGTCTCATATTTGAACCAATCGCTGAACTTAAATGTTGACATGACTGATCTTGTTTTTATAGGTTGGAGCTCTTGCTCCTGGAGGGAGCCTCTTCCCCACTGAGAGGGGAAGTACTTCTTTGTAAACTGATTAAGTACCAGCCATCTCTTGGTTTCCTTCAGAATGATTCAAAGGCTGACAACAGCTTTGGAAAAGAAATTCACAGTGGTTAATAATAGTGATGAGTGCCAGAAGAGAGTAGATCGCCAAAAAGGACTTGACCGGAGCTTGCTCAATTAGAAGATAGAAGCTACCCAGGTAGGGAAATAGACACACAGTGCCTGAACTTCCTTCATTCACTGCCAAATATTCATTAAGCTCTTACTATGTGCTCTGCTCGAGCAGAGCCTGGGTGTGTGTGGGGGTGTGTGTGTGACAGGCAATAAACGGCTAAACAAAAATACAACAAAGGAAGTGAGGAAGGAGAGTAAAGTCTGTGGGGTAGAGTCAGAGGGTAAGCCTCTCCAAAGCGGCTGCCCTTGAGCTGCAGACTTTATCTGCAGACCCTGCGGTCACTGCTCTAGGTTTGCAGGCCACAAGATCTCTATTTCTGCTGCAAACCTCCAGCTTAAGAAACAGTCAATATATAAGCAAATGAGTGTGGCTGAATTTCAATAAAACTCCACTATGGACAATAAAATCTGAATTTCATAATACTTTGTGTTGCAAACTATTACTCTCTGATTTTCCTCACCATTTAATGATATAAAAATCATCTTTAGCTCATGTGAACCATATGAAATCAGGCAGCAGCTGCAAGTGAGCCCGCAGGTGTACTGAGCAGACCCCTGATATGGGTTCTCAAGTCAGATAGCTCAGATCAATACATCATTTAAGAGGCCTTTGCCAAAGACTCCATCAGGAAGTGGTGAAGGCTTAGGGAGAGGGGCTGCAATGGAGGTGAGGGGCAGTGCCCCAGGTGTCTGGGCTGGGCCCAGGCCAGGCCTGAGTGCAAGGTGTGGTGTAAGCCTGAGGAGTAGCCAGGAGGACTCCATGGTAAAGCCTTTGCTGCAGACCCTAGTGGGTCTCCCCGCCCCGAGTGAGTCTCCATGTAGCTCTTCTTGGATTGGTGGCTTAATTGGCCCCTGGAAACACGATGCCTCCACACCTGGGTTTTCCCAAATCCTGTTGCTTCAGTGCTGTGTGGCATGGTGGAGTGTGTGATACGCCATTGTTTTCCTGAGTAATGCAGAGAGCAATGACCCTTTCTGTATGGTGGCGAGAAGCAAGTGAGACTTCACTGGCAGCAGATGGGGCTTTCCTACCAGTCTCAGCGCCATCTCCCCACCTGCCCCAAATCCAACTCCAAATGAATTGATGGGTGAATGGCCAGATCTGGTGGGGAAGTGGCCATGTCACTCATTCACTGCATAGCAAACCTTTCTGAAAATCCCTGTGAAGCATCTCTGTTCTTTTTATGAAGTCCTGAGTGCTGCAGCCTCCTCAACCTTCCGTGCCTCGACCTTCCAGGGCCCTGCCTCTTTTTCTATTTTTCCTTTTCCCTTTTCTCACTTTTTCACATTGCACAGTCAAAAACCCCACATAAGAATCACACCCACAGTTTAAATAAAACTGGGGAACTAGAATAAGATTGCTAGATTGGATGGATGCCACCTCCCTGGCTGTGGTGTTACACCCAGACTCTTGCAAGATGTTACCATAGAGGGGGAAAAGGGCAAAGAGCACAAGAAATCTCTCATTTCTATCAAATGTATGCAAATCTACAGTGGTCTCAAAATAAAAAGTTGAATTGAATAGAACACAAAAGCACACAACCAAAGTAGCATGATATCTAAGCCCACTCAACAAGCCAGAAGCCAGCCAGAACTGTGGAGCAGAATTCCCTCACCCTGTGCTTTAAACTCTACCTTTTCTATGCCTGACATTTTTATGAGATAAAAGTTAACAAACATATCCCCTTGCTAGCCAAACAAATCACCCATTTTTCAAACTTGAAGAACTTAAATTTATCTCATTCCAGAAATAAAAGTTTTAAAGCATACCCAAGGGAAGAATTGTGTTCTGGTTAAGCCCATTGTGTGCCAACCACCAACTTTGCATTGGATGCTAGGCTTAAAAGCTGGAGACTCAGGCCACTGTGCAGGACAGCGCAGGCCTTGAGCTGTCTGACAGGTAAGGCAAAGGAGACGCCTTTGTAATCCCAGTACAAAGGAAGCTGTGGCAGGAGGATCTCTGTGAGCCTGAGGCCAGCCTGAGCTACCTAACCAAATCCAGGGCCAGCCTATACATTACATAGTGAGACCCTGTCTGAAAAACAGATACAAAAACAGATTCCACAGAACCTTCTCCTGACCTCTTTCCTTCAACAATCATCAATCTATGACCAGAGGATGAAATCACATGCTTTGTGCCTGGGAAACCCTCCCGCCTTCAACCTCTGTCTAAAAGCTTAAGGCTAAGAATGATGATCAAAACTGCTATGATCCAATTATATAACCTACCTGCCTAGAATCTAATTTCCAAGAAGAGCACTCCTCAAACTCCAGCTCCACAAGACTTACAGATATTCCTTGAACAAGAGTCCCACGGCACATGAAGTTCAGGGATCCGTGTACAGTTTGCCTGGGTAAGTTTCTCTGTGGAAATTCACAAGGCGGACAAAATGCAAAGGTTCAGACAGTTCCTGTGTAGTTGTGTTTAAGTTGGTGCAGCCCAGGTTTGTTAGAAATCTATTAGTATCTGGCTTATCCAGT
The DNA here is from genome assembly GCA_002564305.1 of Octomys mimax. Classification (NCBI taxonomy): domain Eukaryota; kingdom Metazoa; phylum Chordata; class Mammalia; order Rodentia; family Octodontidae; genus Octomys; species Octomys mimax. The sequence continues at coordinate 4,193 of NDGM011137370.1, read as the reverse complement.
AGTTGGAGGAGAGCAGTTTGCCTCAAGCTAGTGGACACAGTTGCCACAACCTAAGCATGACACCATTTTCATTGCTTTAGTCACAGGAGTGGCATTTCAGACCATCCTCTCTTTGTCGCTCTGGACAGGTTGGGGGTGTTAGTCTTCCCAGAGAGGAGAAAAGGGTTTAGGGTGATTCATGAGTCATGAAGTATTACTATGAAATAAATGAAGAGGAAGGAAGAGGCTCCAAAGGGCCAACTTCCCAGGAAGAGGGGAACCTTGTCTCAAAAAGGCTCAGAAGGCAGAACCTGACTAAAAATTGCTACAGGAGGATTATTTGAAATGCCAGCACCCAGTGAAAGCAGAGTGGCTGCCTGAGGCAACCCCTACCCAGGCCCCCTATCGCCACCTCGTAGGTCCTAGACACAGGCAGGCATGGGTTGCTGCCTTTCCACTGGTGCTTTTGCTGTCCCAGTGACCACCAGCCAGAGCAATGCTCTGTGCAATCCACTCTTAGGCTTGCCACATTGTCCTTCCCACCCTCCAACTTTTCCATACCCATCAAGTCCCAGCAAGTGGGGTGGAGTCATAGACTCTTAATGGGGTGGCAGCAGGTATTTGGAGGACTGATAGAAACCAGTTTAAGATCTCCAGAACTGAGTCCTGATGACTGTCATTACCTGTATGGGGTGAACATTGTTTTCTCCATTATACAGATGAAAAAACTGAGACTCAAGTAGCATATGTGATGTCCGAATTTCATGTAGCTATTTAGAGACAAAGTAAGAATTTGACCCCAAGTACATCTTACTCAAAAGCCTGGGTCCTTGACAGGGGCTGGCCCCTGCCTCCGTGCTGAGGTGCCAGCACCCAGCTCCTCACTCACAGCCACAGTTATGTCCCCTGCTGGGCACAACAGGAGGACAGGGCCTGCTCCACTCCACAGCAAGGTTTCTCCTAAGCAGTTGCCGCTGAGGCTCAACCTCCATTTATTTTCCAAGTGTGCAAATATTTACTGAGACCCTACTTGTCCTCAGGACAGGTTCTGTGTAGTGCTTGACTTGATCTTCATAACCTCACCAAGCAGCAATTAAGGGAGATTTAAGTAAAAATAATACAAAAAGCACAAGGACGATGGTGCTATTATCTAGATTCTCATCCCTAAGAAATTGCCTCCGCATAACATAGGGGCCTTTTTGCTCTTTTGGCCCTGTATTTTAGGCTCACACCTTTTAAGTTACGTGCAGCAAGTAACATATTAATACAGTGTCTCTTGCTGGAAACATTTAGGCAGAACAAGTAAAGGTGACCTCCAGGACCCTAACTCCTTTCACCTAGTCCTCTTCACCCCCACCTTCCCCCGTTACCAAAAGAAGCAATTAGGAATCTGATGAATGCTTTCCAATTGTTAAAAATGCATTTTATGTATACACTTGTATGCACAGAAAAGACATAACTCTGCTTCACAGCTTGCATTACACAGGAGCTCTAGTGTCACAATCGGTTAGCGCGTAGTACTTGCATAACAGTTTGCATTACATAAACAGGTAATGCTGCACTCACCCCTCAGCACCTAGCTTGCATTCATTCACTCAGTTATTTCTGGACATGTGCTTGCCTTGGTACCTAGTGTGTAACTCATTTCTTGTAACTGCTAAACAGGTTGGGAGGCAGGTCCTAGGACTAGAAAGAACAGCCGGGACTTAACTTAGTTTTCTTCGAAAGCATCTTGATGATACAAACCCATAGCTCAGGCTCATCTCCCTCTCTGTATCTGCCCCTCCCCCTGCCCATGTAGGGTGCATCACCCTGTTAGTAGTGAAAAATTCCACACAGTTCAAGATAGAAGCACATTGGGCTCAATGTCTAGAGATGGCTACATTCATTTCCCAATGACAGAATCAGCATTTGGTTTCAAAGATTTTTAAATTGTTGGCTTCACCTCAGAAGTAGGCACCTTTCTGATTTACACTTGTGTCTTGGTTGTTAGACAAGATTTCAAGGCAGCTGAGTGTGGTGGTACACATCTGTCATCCCAGCACTCCAAGGTAGGAGGATCACAAGTTTGAACCTGGCCCAAGTAATTTGCAACTTCGTAAGATCCTTTTTCAAAAAATGGTCAGATGTAGTTCAGTGTAAGGGCCCTGGGTTCAATCTTCAGTATTAGAAAAAAAAAAATTAATGCACCAATCTGGAAAGACTTAAAGCAGGTATCACAGGCTGCCAACCTAATTATATATAGCTCAGTCTACTCATCTGTCCTCCTTTGGCAAGATATGGAGATTAATGCTTTGCTGAATGTCCTTGTACAGGGGCTCCTGGCACACGTTTGATCATTGGTGTCATAACCACCACGTTGCCCACAAAGCCACTGAACCTATTTATACCCAGAGCCATAGGCCTGGGGCCGCTATTTCCCTGCACCAATGACAACACATGAAATGGTTAGACTTTACCGCTTTTTTTTTTTGGCGGAACCGGGGATTGAACTCAGTCCCTTGTGCTTGCCAGGGAAGTGCTTATTCCACTGAGCCATCTCCCCGGCCCGACTTTACCGCTTTTTACCGAGCCTCCCCATTTCCACAGCTGTTTAAGACTAAAGCAGAACAACAACAGACCCACAACCATAATGACAGATTTAAAAATCCATCCGTTATTGTTTGAATAGGTCCCCAAAGGCTCATATTTTGGAAGCCCCATCCCTAGTGTGGTGGTACAAGGTGATTGGCCTTTAAAGGGGGCTTCTTGTGGGAGGTTCTGAGGTCATGGGGAAGGCTGTCCCTGGAAAGGGTTAAGGGAGTTTCCGGGACTCCTGAACTGCCTTACAAGAAACAGTTGGTATAAAAGTAAGACCAGGCTCTGAGTTGGTCTCTGACTTCCTCTCCTACACAGGCTCCTACCGCTGCCATCTAAAATGGGAGGATAGAGCCAAGGGCTGCAGCTCTCACTAGAGCCTGACTCCTGCTATTTGGATTTTCAGCCTCTAAAACTGAGAACTAAATAAACCTCTGCATTATAAAGTAAGTTTGCCTCAAGTATTTTGTTACAGTAACAAAAAAGTGAACTAGGGGGCCGGGGGATGACTCAGTGGAATAAGCGCTTCCCTGGCAAGTGTGAGGGCCTGAGTTCAATCCCCGGTTCCACAAAAAAAAAAAAGAAAAAGAAAAAGAAAAAAAGCCCTTTAAAAAAGTGAACTAATCTACCTTTCTCTACTGCCTCTTCACCTAGCCACCTCATATCAATTACTAAAAAAGCCACCAGTGCGTCTTGTCTCCTTCTAATCCATCCTTCACACCATTGCAGGGTGATTTCAAGTTCCCACATTATCAAATATTCATTACTATCAATTTTTAACATTGTGTTTTATTTACTTCCCATCCATGTTTTATACTTTTCCTGCAAATTTATGCTGTAACCATAACCATAAACAACATAGAGAGTTGTTTTGCATATTTTGAAACTTTTAATAAATGACATCATACAATATGCATTCTTCAGATGCTTGGTTTTTGACATCTGTACTGATGCATGTGGCTTTTAGTCATTTACTCTGAAAGCTGCACTGTATTCTGTTAAATAGACACATCACAATTTATCCATTCTCTCCTGGTCCTGGTGTTTCATTATTACCGACCATGCTGGGGTAATGGTGAGCATTCCTGTCTAGACTCTCCTTATGTATATGTATAATAACTCCCCTAGGGAGGGTGCCTGCAAATGTAGTTGCTGGATATAATGGTATATGCCTTGGTTAGTGCCAGATTGCTCTTGGAAATTATTATACCAGCTTACACTCCCAAAGCACACACATTTATTCATATTAGATGTCTAATACCTAATAATACTATCTTGGTTTGTAGTTAACGTGCAATTTCTTGATTACTGTTGAAGTTAAGAAGTTTTCAGATGCTTATTGACCACTTGGGCTTCCATACCTGTGAAAGTCCTCTCTATATCGCTATTTTTAAAATTATGTCATTTTTTAGAAAATTGACTTGTAAGACTTCTAAATATATTCTAGCTACTAACTCTTATTCTATTTGTATTACAAAAAATTTATTCAGTATATGTCTGCATATAACTGTGTTCATAGTGCATTGTATCAAAGTTCTGCATTGTCTGTATTTTTTAAAGTTATTTTTTTTTCATTTTTAATGTATTTGGTACAGGGTCTCACTATGCAGCTCAGACTTGTAGTGATCCTCCTGTTT